>BMAO01032386.1:0-275502 GCA_019973975.1 Trichonephila clavata | reverse complement strand
TATTTATAAACAAGATATAAATATTTGTACTTAGCTTAATTAATTTGAATGTATGAATATTTAAAAGAATTCCTTCAATAGAGGATTATTTTAATGATACATATTTAAAACTTCAAATTAGCTTATCTTAATACTATTATAAGTAAAAATTTGACGAAAAGAAGCGTTTTATCTTTTAAAAAAAGTTTGATATGCAATTTTTGTATATTATAATACTGAAAGAGAGAATTTTAACCAATGAAACCTTTGAAAATGATTTATTCAAATTATTCGTAAATTTAAAAGTATAATTTTGTTAATTGTGCTCGACATATTTCTATGAATATGCAATTCTTGTATTCCCCTGACAGAAAAGGTGATTTATTTATCGGAAGCATTTTTACTATTGTATCTTGAAACGAATTTTTGAAATCATTGCGTGATGTGTAAAATATGTCCATACTTATTTACGAAAGCCCTACAATTATAGTCTCAGTTAAACTTCCTTTTTGTTTTTAAATTTCGAAATTGCTTTTCATGATTTATGAATTTCAGACAAAAGAACAATTATTTATGTATTTTCTTTTCAATTTAAAATATTCTACTCAATTACTGGTTGCTGTAAATGAAATGTATTTTTAATTAACTTAATAGATTTCCTTAAATAATTATCCACGAAATATGGATTTTTTTCAAAATTAAGTACTAAAATTCTCAAATTAAAGATTATATATATATATATATATACATATGTAATAACTTAAGATTAATATTTACTTAAAATTCAAACCTTATTTATTTATTACTTGAATCATTATTACGAGTATCCTATTTCGATAACGCTAATCACATTTCATTTAGTTTAAAGGGTTAAAATCTATATTCTGACAGATTTATTCGTGGTTTCTTAATAAACGGATTAGATCTTGAATTTCGGACAGATTTATAGGCTATTCCTATAAATCTATACTCTGCTTGCACGTGCCTTACTGAGCGGTGGAAAACCTTTCCTTAAAATAATGACGTTATTTCTAAAAATAATTAATATCTCCTTTCACTTGAACACGTTATTATATTTCTTATATTACGTTTTCCCCTGCTTTCCTTGTATATTTAAGTGAAGAAAAAGGATAATTCCCTCTCTTGCTCGCCTGCACTTGAGCTAGCAGCACGCTTAAAGTAAATCTCCCGATGTGTTAAAATTGAATAAATTATCATGTGATCAATATCAAAAAGCTTTTTTAACTGCTACGACTATAATTCTCAAAAGGAAACCATCTTATCGTTACACTACATATATATCTATATATGTGATGTAATTTGTCTTTTGAGTTACTTAAATGAGGTAGTGAACCATTGACAGGTGAAAACCAAGTCAGATGTGAACACGTAATACTGTTTTAATTTTTACACAGTTTTTCACATAACTCTTATTATTGGCATATGTGCTATTTGAAAAATTTATAAGCATGAGGAATTTATTATTTATTTATTTATGTTGTTGTTGTTGTGTCCTTCCCGAAGGGAAGGAATGAAAGTTGCCATAGCCTGTGAGACACAGGTTGGACTTCTTAACGATAGATGGCGACACCACCTATCTCCACCTCCACAATTTTGGCATGGAACTGAAGGGGAGGGAAATATTCTCCAGCCCCCTGCACTCGTGGTTTCTGCTGCAACCGCCCGCAAGACTTTCGGACCCACTGATTTAACGAGCACGTACTCCGTGTATACTCGGTGGTATTTAGTGGCATCGGGCATCGAACCCAGGCCCTCCGGTCTGGAGTCCGATGCTCTAGCCACGAGGCTACCCACGGCCCTATTATTTATGATGCAATGGTTTCAGTTACATATTTAACTTTATGCTGAAGTTGAACTTCATAAGAAGTTCAATAATGGCGGTAAACGAATTAAAGCATGATGTATACTAACAAAAAAGGAACTATTAATGTTTTCTTAAATTATGCTTTAAGAATAAGTTGTTTGTTCTTTTTCTTTTGCAATGTTTAAAATGTTTTTTTTTATTTCATTTAAAATAATTATAGTTTTAATTAAAGTTGCTGTGTGTATTAAAAAAGATTTTTCGCTGGTAGCTTGAGCGCTTAAAAGTTATTATACAAGTCAAGATAAAAAAAAAAAAGACTTCTTCATTTTAATCTATGGGTGCTTTATGTGATGTCAAAAAGGCTGTCTGCTATCTAAGAAAGGATGAAAAAAATCTAAATAATATTTGATGGGGGAGGAGGGTCTGAAATGCCTGAAGGTGATCCAAAATAACTGTCTGGTTTCAAGTTGGGTTCCTCAAGTTGGTGCGAAGGAACTATTGATTTGAAATTTCTATTTTTGAGGTAAGGAGTAAAATGCTTGAGTGATTTTGGAATTTCCAGTACCTTGAGGCTACAAGCTGAAGGGTGGGGAAAAAAATAATTCTCGGTAGCAAAAATGATTTTAGACGTCCAAACCAGCTGTAATCCCAAAATACTTTCTTATTTTGTCTTGGTAGTACCCTAAAGTGTTTTGTCTGTAAAAATCATAATTTATTCTGTATAATACATTTTTCATTACTAGCTAGTGTGCTGTTATTTTTTTTTTTAAATAAATGGAGGAACATTAGGTTGAAGTTAATATTGAAAGTTTGGTTTGATTATTTGTTAAATAATCAACTAATTTCTCTGAATTATTAGTGTAATTCTTGTAAATTAATTTTTTTGTCAAACAAGATTTAAGTGGATTAAGAAAAGGCAAGACAAATCTTAAAATAAGGCATTCAATTCAAAATGTCAAATTATGCGAGAAATAGCTGTAATCCTTGTTTTTATTTTAAATATGTACATTCTGTGTGCATACAATGCTTTAGAACATTTCAGTGCTCTCATCCAAATGTAACTACATAATAATATATTTATTATATCCATGGAGCTCCATATTTAAATGATTTAAGCATTGTTTCTGTTAGATTTGTCAGCGGGTTTTATTTTTATAAACTGACACATTTTTAAAAAAGGTTGAAAAGGATTTTTTCCACTACATTTCATAATTGTGTCTTTTTTCGTTATTGTAATAAATATATTTTCTTTTACTGATCGTTGGAACTATAACATTTAGAAATTGATTAAAAATATTTTTTAAACCATATATTTTATCTTTCTATCAAGAATTGTGTTTTATTTGTTATGGTTTTTCATTTCTTCCTTCGTAACAGCTATTTTCGTAAAATTATTTTTCGTTCCCTTTCCAACACTTTTATTAAGGCAGTTAAAGAAAAAGGTTTTCGCTCCTGAAAGTTATGTTTTTATTACTTAGTTTATATTTATTTTTTACGTCGAATGAATTCCATTCAATTGATTTTATGGATGGAACGAATAGATTTCTCAGAAGAAAAACAAGTTTCATTTAAATAGGGGTCTTTTACATCATTGCTATTTACATCTGAAATGGTCAAATTTTCTTCAAAAATGTCTTATTTTCTAAACTGTAAATAAAATTATTGTTCATTTCTTATAATTGAAAATTATTTTTTTAAAGAACTTAACAAATTTAAATAGCCATAGTTTTTAATTTTATTTGTATATTTCTTTTTCAAATGATGATATTTAAATATTTCTCTTTAATTTTTCGACTTTTATCTTTCGACGGTATCATAATATATTGATTTTTATGTTGTACTTCAATAGTCTTTGATCGGTATTTTATGTATTTTCATGATGTACTATTATTCTGTTGTTACAATTAATGTATCTTTGAATATCTATTTTTATAATTCTCATACTAAGTGATTCGTAGAGGAATTTCTGTGTTACATAAATCCGAATCAATTATCGTTGTGAAGTTATTCATCAACTTTATGTTGATTGTTCAAGAATCAATCGTCAGTGCAGAAAATTTGTTAATCTTTTGGATACTTACCGGTTATGAGGATCAACTACTTTTCCCAAGTTGTCGCCAACACCAACATTGGTGACATTTCTAATCTGCAGTTGCTTCTTGGCTACAATCCATCTGATGCCGATACAATGAATCAAAAGCGTAACAACGATACACTGATAACCAATGAAATTCGTCCTCAAGTCAGGACCGTTTGGTTAAAAGAAATGTTAATGCTACTTTTTGTCACATGACATCACAGGTAAACTTTGCCTCTGAAAAAAAAAATCTCATCTTTAAATATAGTTTTTTGGAAATTGTTGACATATACATTGTATATGTTTTTATATGCATCATACGACCTTTTTATATGATAAATATTTAATTACCTCTATAGTTATTCGCATTATGTTTATTTATTTGTTTCTTTTTTGTAACAGAATCACAGTTCTTTGTTGAATGAAATATTGTAAAAAGGTATACTCTCAAAGATTATTTTTCTAGTTTTGGCAACACAGGTTTTGTTTTACTATCCCTCGGCCCTCTGTTAATAGTAGATTAATTCAAACTTAGCCTATTTTATCTGTTTTAGATAATTTTTCAGATTTTAGTTAATACTAATTTAATTTTTAAGCTTCTTTTTTTTTTTTTTGTCTGTCTCCTTCAAAGTATTTACCTCAGACATCAGTTCTGAAAATTACTTCTGCTGTTATTACTTTCCTCTTGTATTTTACATTTAGATTTTCATTCATTCATTTCTATTTATCTTTTTTATATGTTAATTTTCTCATTTAGATTCTAATATGTGTTTCTATAAAATGATTTTTTCGTTTGAGCCAAGTTGCAATTCGTTGAAAATTATTTAAAAGGCTTACACTCATTAAAAAATTAATTAATATTTTTTTGGATTATAGCATTAGTTTTGACCTGCATTCGAAAACTTTTATGCTTCTCATCTCATTTCATTCTTAAAAATTTATCCCGAGCAAGGAATGGGTTCTCAATTTAGTCGAATATAAATGGACATTTTTTCCAATCTTGAACGAAATGGAAGTGAACAATGAATTAGGTGAATAATTTATTTTTGCAACTGTTTATTTGTTGTATCAATTTTTAATAAACTTCATCCACACAAAGTACCAAAAATGTTTTAGTTACTAAGTAATTAATGGTTATATATATATATATAACACAAACTAAAGGGTTTGCTAATTGAGATAGAGAGAAAAGTTAAGTAGGATGAATTGTGCGTTCAACGAGTCTTTTCTTAAAGGAACTCTTACAAAACTAAACCTTAAGCTTGAATAAACTGCATCTGTAAAATGAATAATAAATACTGAATGCATCGTGTATTGATACACATTACCAAAAAGCTTAAATTTTACTGTTTTCTATATTTTTACTGTAAATTCTCTTTCGTCTTTACTAATTCAATCTTATTTGTTTACTTTAAGAAAGCTAAGAGCTCAATAAGTACGCTGTGTTTGGAATAAATATTTTCTGCTTCTGTAGACTATTTTTGTATAGATGCGAAGAAAACTGAGTTGCTTCGAATTACAAATAAAATAAACGCAGCGCAGCTAGAAAAAGTTCTTTTTGCCGGCTCAAATGTATATGTATTTCCATTTTTTTTCGAAAAATATTCTGTGTTATGCAAACAGATATGCCACTTTGTAGAATAGTTTGCATTTAAGAAAAGTAGATTGCATTCGTTCCCGTCGTAACTGAAATTGAATTCTTCAGCGAAATTGAATTCTTCAGACATCGTTTTCCTTCCAGTGTTTCTGCTATTCCAACAAATCGGATCAAAGGTCCTTATACACTATACCAATTTTCTTATTTAAAAAAAAATAAGATTTAAAAAAAAAGTATGTTTTCTTCTGCCAGAAATGAGGGAAAAGATCGAATCTGTTATTCCAAAAGAACGATAAAAAAATGGCAACCCTGTCAAAAAGTCCCCGATTTGTATACCTTGTTAAATATTATATTCACCCTCACGGTCCTATTTTGATTCCCCTACGGCGGTATTTCGATATCTTGAATATCAGAACCAGAACAATTCTTCGCCCTTTCTTGTTGACTTTGCGCCCTTTTCGTATCTGCATAGCGTACTTTGCGAGTGTTTGGTTTAGAGGTGTTTTCTTAAGTTTTCTCGAGAACTGCAAGTTTTGGTGCTCTTTTTAATTTTCATAGAGGATTATTATGTGAAAAGCTTTCTTCTTCAGCCAATCTTCGTTAAAATGGCAGTTGAATAAATTTTCTTCGACGAGGGATAGTTATTATTCGACTGAATGATATGCTTTGATGTGATTATAATGAAAATGTTATCGATTTAGAGTTTTCGCGCGTAAAACCATTTAGCAGAATGGATTCAAGTTTTGTAATTAAAGTATCCGACTACTTACGGAACCGTGATTTTGCAACAGCGTATGCATGAATAGTTTTTTGATTTTTTGGTGTGAGTTGAATTATAATATACATATAAAATTGTTTTAAGAATATTATTACTATAAAAATTATTTGAATGCAATTTATTTTTAAGATGAAAAAATGGCGTATTTACAAAACATTCTCCTTTTATGAGAAATGTTTCTTTTAATGATATTTTATCTATATATGTAGCTAGGACTTCTGTACGCAGCCTAAACTAGGATTTTTGAAAAATTCACGTTACTGTCAGAGTTACTATCCATTAAAATAATAACCAGTATTTTTTTTTTCGTTAAAATTTCTCTATTCTGATAAACTAAAATAGCAGTGAATCCACTTGTAAATTGTATACTTCAAATATTCTAGCTCAGGAAAGTGTGAACTATATATATGCAAAATATTATTATTACAGAAGCATTTTCCATAAAAGGAGAAGGGTTTGAAAATATGTCATTCTCTTTCCATTTTTTTAATAAAAAATTGCATTTAAATACTTTTTTATTGTAATCATTATTTATAAAACAATTTTATTTATATATTCTAATTCAATTGACTGTAAATACCTAAAAATTATTCATTTATGTTTTTACAAAATCACGTTTACGAATGGAGTCGCATACCTTAAAAGGACTGGGGAAAAAATAAAAGAGGAAATATAATATGATATACTGAACACACCAAAAAGATCAAGATTATTGCATTAGTAAAAACTTAATTCCCACATTAAAGTTTTAATTTACTAATTTTCCAAATTTTTTGAGGATAGTGAAAGAAGATAAAAATTATACATGTGTATAAAACCCCTTAATAGATATTCTTTTTTGTATCATATTTCAATGTAGATCGGATTGTAAAAAATAATAATTAACTGAGGGGAACATTTTTCTTCTAGTCATGACTAAATTATTTTTATGAGAATTGTATTAATAAATTATAGAGTTTTTTCGTGAATTTAAAGTTAATACTGCATCATTCTGCGAAAATTTCCTCATTAAGCATAAACATATAACGCACACGCTCACATTGATATTTTAAGGTTGCATATTTACGTCTCTTTATAGAAAAGTGGAATCCAAACGGGAAGAAACTTTTTCGGAATGAAACATTTTCAAAAGTTAATGTTAGCTTGCGTGGTAATAAGAAATTGACTGCATACAATAATGGATCTTTAAGATTAAAAATGTTATCATTCTTTCACTTAAATTCTCAATAGATGAAAATAGGGCAGAAGAAATTTGGAACTTATTGTATACTGATAAAAACGACTAATTTTTTTTTCAGAAAAAAAGTAGTATTTCAGTAGATATTGGCTATAATATGTTTATGAAATTAAAATACATTGTTAATGTTAGAATCTTTTCAGTTAGGAAAAGTGTTTCCATTTTACATTTTCCTCCATTTATAAAAAAATAATGAAATTATTTAACTTTTGAATAACTTTCTGATGTTTTTCTGAGAGTTATTTACACACTTCTAAAAAGTCAACTTTTATAATAATCTTGGTGCTTTATACCAATAACTGATCCCCTTAATTTGATTATGCCCATTATATTGATTGGTAAGTAAACTTCTTTCAGCATGCATAAATACTTAATTGGGAAATAGTAGATTGCGTGGTCTTTTTGAAGTATCTCATTATTGCATTACTTCAGAGAGATATCGAAAAATTAGTTTTCTTCTTTAAATGAGGTTCGTTAGCATTGCCTTCCCTAAATGAGCGTCTTAAAATTTTGTTAACGGTTTTCTTTTTCAGTTAACGTGAGAAAGAATAATTATCGTTTTTTTTTTGTGTGTGTTCTTCTTTAGTAAGCTTCATTATGCATGCTTAATCCCCAAGATAATGAAGGTCGGTATTTAGTTTTGAAGAGAGAAATGGTTGCTTTTCCCCCAAATTGCTCGAAACTGTTGTTTAAATTCAAAATGTTAGTAACATAATGCTATTACCTTTAATGATTATTTTGTGATTTGTGTATTTAACTCTTTCGCTTTTTCCCCTTTCTCTTTCCTGAAAATAATATTTTGGTTGTTTTTAAGGGGATTTAAATGTAGTAAAAATAATATATTAACTTAAAATATAATTTGTACAACAAAATTGGGTATTTTTTTTAAATTAAAAAACCCATATGGTTGTATTACGTTTTGTATTGTTTGTTAATTTGTTTTTCGAGACTTAATTTTTTTTAAGAAAAATATATCTTTTGGTTTCTACATGTCTTGAAAAAATTGTTGGGATGAATTTATTTTAGAAGTCATACAGTTGAATAGGCAAATTTTATCTCTTAAAGTAACAAACAAACACATACATTAATGATATGTTATAATACATGAAAATATTCTGTAAGGCTTTTCCACTTTGCTTTTAGTGCCAGTATTTTATCTGTCTAGTCTTGAGTCAAAGTTCTGCTGCCACTAAAGATCTTCCATATATAAGAGGCTGATGCACGTTCAATCTATCAAGGGGCGAAGTCCTCACGTTGTCATAGTGGGGAAGTTTGGTGAAGTGTTTGTCAGATCTTCAGGGCCGTGGTTGCTTAGTCATCATGGTCACGGAATCTTGGCCAGCATATCATTAGTTCGAGTTTAGTGCCATTGAAGACCCGTCGTATTGAGGAGCTGATACACATTAAATCGGTCGAGGCTCCAAATCCTCGCTTTGACATGGTGTGGAAGTTAGGAGAAGGGGTGCCGGTTCAAGTATAGTCCTCGTCACTTGACCTTGGTTCAAAATTCTAAAGTCAATATCCCTCGTGTTGCTTTATATCGTGCGATGTAAATATAACACTCAGTCACTCACACTGTATTGTCGTCCTCAATTGATTGTGGATGAAAACTGCGAGGTTCGTCTCCAGTTGTGTTACTGCAAAGTGCAACATTAAGGAACAATCAATCAATTTTTTTTAAATCTACATAACTGGTTGACAAATATTGAATACAAATTGTTTTTTGTTCTATTTTCCCCTTCTTACTTTTCTGTCTTTTAATATCTTAAAAGTGGTGAGAGGATCTGTTAATCTTATAGTATTGAGCCAGTTTAAAAATTAGCTTAGTTTAATCTTAAAAGCAGTTAGATAAACGCTATAAAATAAAACATACTTCGCTTCTGGAAATTATTTATGTATTATTCTTCAAAATATATTTCCCCTTGATCCTTATCTGTTTACAGACTTTTATTATTTTTGTGTCCTCCATGAAAGAAATTTTTGGAGTGATTTCTTGTCACTACGCTTATAAATTCTTTCACTGTTCAAAACTGTCATCTTTTCGAAATAAATTTTATCTTTTAAAGAAATTTGAATTTAAATCCTTCAAAGGAATAGAAGGGGTCATCAGGGGCAAAATCTATCAAGAAAGCAAAAGGAGGAAGATAAAGAAATGATTTTGGCAGCAAAGTTCGTTCTGGTAAGATATGGAAAAATTTTGGGCTGAACTTTCCTTTTATTAAATCTGTGTTCATAATATGATGCATTGTCTCCATATGAATATTCAAACACTAAGTAATCATTTCGAAATGATTATGATGGCCTTCTGCTGTACAGAACCTGACATTTTTGTCTATTTCTAGTATTTGCGGCATGATCATTTCTGTCATTTTTCAGGTCAACCTTCCCATTTGGAAAGCGATAATATTTTTCAGACGCACTTATACAACTTCTCGTAATAGTACCATAAACCTGATAATGAGTTTTCCAAGACATTTTCAATAGCAATTATGTTTAATTTTGTTCTAAAATATGTATCCTCATTATGGAATTGATGAATTGTGAAAAACTTTCTCGTCAAGAATTACTTTTATTATAGGAATGAAAAAAGTCTGTAAAGAGCGTGTAAACATGTGAATTGATCTGAAAGGAATATATCCTGACTAATAAAAGTAAATTATCCCCATATAAGACATTTTCATTGTTTTAGAATGTGATGCTTCACTTTTTTGGTAGGGGTCGTGGTAGCCTAGTGGTTATGGTCACGAACTCGTGGCCCGAGTTCGATTCCTGATGCCAATGAAGACTCACCGTGGGGAGGTGCTGATGCACACATTACATCTGTCGAGGCTCAAAGCTTTCCCGTTGGCGTGATGTTGTAGTTTGGAGGAGGGATGGTCTAAGTTTAGATATCGTCTTCGTCACTTGACTGAGATTCAAACTTACGAGATCAGTCGCCAATAGCCCTTGTGTTACTTAATACTGCGACGTTAATATACATTCATTCACTCACTCAATACTTATGGCATTCAATTCATTCGTTTCAGTGTTTTTTATACAACTTGAACGCCTCTCATCCGAAAGAAAAATTTAATGTTTTCACTGCATTGTCAAAACCTTAGTGTATTTATTTATTACTTACAAAATAGGAGATTCCAACTTTATAAAAAGCAAATCTCTCTCGCTCTCTAAATGAAAATCACGAATTTATCTATTGGTTACCGAATAGAAATGTAAACACGCTGTGTTGTCTACAATGTAAAATAGTCCAGAAATAAGTTAACAGAAATTCAGCACACAGTTTATGTTTCGTGAATATTTTTTCTTTCCATGCAGTGAAAGCATCTTGTAAACGAAAGCATATGCGTGATGTCAGCTGTTATATTCTTGGGAATTCCTTCATTTCGATCATACGATACCGCTTGCATGTTAGGAATGTAAATACTTCCGCTTTACCCTCCACACATGCTAATGGCTCGAAAGGGAAAAGAAGATGGTAAAGTGAGATAGTTTACACCCCCTCTCTTTTTTTCGGGAATAATTTTTTCCTTACGGTGTGTTTTATTCCTTATTTTGGTAAGGGTGATGAACTCTTTTTTTTTTTTCTTCTTCTTCTTGTGATGAATTGCTTTAAATTATTTGTAAAAATAATATACAAATAAATTATTTGTTTATTCATATCGTACATCAGCAACACGAGGACTAATGACGAACTGACCTCGTAATTTTTAACCTCGGTCGGGTGATGATTACGAAATGGTACCTCCCTCTCCAATCTTCCACACCATTTCAAAGTGAGGACGACGTACATCAGTGAACCTTTGATCACACTAGGATTTTATTCTTAACTCATGAGTTGACAGAATAAAATGTCGGTTACGAGTTCACGGCCTTTATTACGCGGCAATCGCGGCCACATAAAATATTAAAACTCATTAATTTGTTTGTAATCATCTAAGACCACATGAGCTCATTTATAATTTAATAATATCGCGCCAATTTTAAGACCGCATTCAGTTAGGAGCACTCAAGTGCATATATGTACACAGAATCAATTACTATTTTATATTAATCGATTACAAAATTATGTCACCTCCTCCCCCCTACACATACTCTGGGTGGATGAGTATATGTGCACCCTGGCTTTATTTGAATGATAATTTAAAAAAGTATCCGATTAGACCTGTTTCTTGTCATAAACAAAATACGTGAAATATTTTTTTAAAAATTTCATTTTTATTCTAGATTAAGTGATTTTTTCTTTCTTTTTGTCGAATGAAATTTAATAAAAATATATAATGTTTCTTCCTCAAAACTTAAGTTGACCGATATGGTGACGCAGGAAAATGCAGATTCCTCATCCGTGGTCTTTCCACGATCTAAAAATTAAAACTCAAATATTCAGTACATTACCATTTGTATAGATTTTTAAAAAATTCTTAATTCTTATTTATTGACTGTTCGTGAGTGTTTGTGTAAAATAATTTAGTGCAAAGAAGGCGTTAAAAATGACTGATATTCTTTTTTAAAATAAGAGAAATCTGTATGTGTTTTTTAAGTGTTTTTTTTTTTAAATTTTAAACCAACAGTAGAAATTTTTTAATGTATCATTAACGTCATTTTGATTAATTTTTTCCCAATATGAATTGCAAATTTCTTGCCGGATCAAGGATTTTTTCTCCCAATGAATCAAGCATTTATAAAAAAACATTAAGACTATCACAAATTGTGATCCTTGTTAAAAAAAATATATTACTTTTTTCTTCCTGTCTAAAGTATTTCTACCTCTTTGCTTATCTAAATTCACACTTAAGCAAATTTTAATTCCTCAATCAAAGTATACTTTGATTTCACAACTCTTGTTTTTTTTATTTTTAGGAATTTATTTCTCCGCTACGTGTTTAATTACAAGTTGTTTGAATAATTACAGGTTTTTTCTTAGAAAATAACTTTTTAACACGAAATCGTGATTGAAACAGAAGATCTACTGTATCAAAAGCCAATAAACTTCATATTCGGGTTCGATGATAAAACACACCCATCCAATCTCACGGCCAGGTCATCTGAGAGATGACCTTATTTTTTTGTATATCAACGCCCTTGATACATATACTTTAAATACTTGTTTAGTTAAGTAACGTATACTTACGTTAATCTCCTCCCATATTGTAAATATTGAAAGAAGTTAGATTTTTTTCCCATTGTTAGAATCCTATCTGACCAGATTCGAACCTTGTTCCAGTCTTCAATTTTAATTGAGATTGATTTCTGGCTGGCTTTTTTGATGAGCGATAACGTGACCAGGAATAATCATCTACGAAAATAAGTCCTTTGACGCTGTTTTAATAAGAATTGGATTTTAATTCGGAACACTCCTTAACGCTACATAAATTATGCGCCTCGTGAAAAATGATTGTGTGGATAGACTTAAACGAGGGTATTAACTTGGACCAGGTGTCTCGCGTGCACCAAACATACGACTTTTAATTCTTGGTATGGGAATAATAATTTTTCTTAGAGGTATAAGTACCATAAGCTTTGATATCAATAGTCACGGTCTTAAGCAGGTATTTGAGTGAGAGAGTATTTAAGGTCATGATTATGTGATAGGTTGGATCAGGTCCACACGAAATCGCGCATTTTTTTTATCACTTTTTTTATTGTGATAGAAATAGGCTCTTAAAAAATAAAGTGAGCTAGTTAGGTGCAAGCAAGCAAGCATTTAGTAGGCAAAATATCGGAAAGAATATCTTTCAGTCGCATTCTTAACTTTTAAAAATCATAAATAATCAAATTTCTTTTTAAATAGGTAAATGTGTGTATGTGAAGTTAATCCACGATTCAAGACAAATGTAGCATGCTCAACCCAAAATGAAACGTTGACTTTTATAAAAAATTGTCACCGACTGGTAGAAATAACGTCAAATTAGTGCAATCGGGAAATGCCCCTATGACTTTATATCAATGACACACATAGCATATAATAATAAACCCCAAAGAAAATGTAAGCACGATTAATGTGTAATTAATTGTAACTTCAAATTACCTTCGTAAGTTATTATCTAGAGCAGGCATGGCCAACACGCTGACTGCATGTGAAGAGACACGTTAAATTGTGCGGCCTACCGGACGCTTTTTATATTTCTATTGAATTTTTTTTCTCTTGTACATGTGTACAAAAAATACTGAATGTAGGAAAATTTGCGTGCGTCATTGTTATAAAGTCATGAGGATGTTTCTTGGAGCACTTCGCCATGCCGGGCTTTTAATCTTCTTTCTTAAGGCTGTGAAAAATTCTCGAATTACCCTGTGTTTATTGAAATAAATAAAATATTAAAAAAATTATCTTTATAAAAATTTGGAAAAGGCTTGGTTTTTTAAAAAAATTATATTAAAATATAAGGAACTAAAAAGAGAAAAAAAAACGAGAAATAAAATGTTCAGGACGGTGGGTGGGGCAAGCCTAGCCAATCCGGATGCAGTAAAAAAAGACCGAAAAATGATAAAATAATAATATAAAAAGTTTAGAAATCAATAAATGGCACTGCATAAACAAGTGGAACTAAAAAAATGGCAGTTAAATGGAATAATAGTTATAATTTAGCCAAAGATCAATTATATTTTGTATAAATTTTTAAAAAAATCAGCCTATTTTGTCTGTTCAATACAGACTTACGTTGTCCTTGTTATAATTCGCGAATGAGACTGCGAGTTCCAGTTCAATATTTGATAATATCTACGAATGTCAAATATTGCAGAAAGAATCTATTTCGTCAGACAACCATGATGATTGGTTGTTAGTATATATATATAAACAGCGATATAAAATTATGGTGTTTATTTGTATACGGTGTATTTTTGTACACGGTGTGTTTATCATTATAGATTCAACAACTGTAATGATAAATGCATGTGCAAACAAAGAAAAAAAAATAGTGAATAGATTTCTGAAGTGTCAAAGTATCAGAAGCAGAAAAGTTCAGATATATTGAGATTAGTTTCGAGACTAAGTGCAATGTATCGATTAAATAGATTTGTATTAACTTATATATATGATTTTAAAAGATTTCAGTGCCAGGGATAGGCGGGAATCGAAATATAATTTACCAAATTATATACGTATATTTATTTCTTTAAAATACACGCGACCTGTGTATTTCCCACACTATCAAGTATGATCTGCGGTTTAAATTTACATTTTGAAATTCATTTTGTTTGTTATCGATATATTTTTCAATTTATTTCCAAAATGCTTTTACTAATTATCTGTTATACTAATCAAAACTTTTGTATGTAGAAAATAAGAGTTCATTAGCTGTTCATTTAATTATATTATGATTACATCTGCCTTTTAAAAGTTAGCGAGAATTATAGAATTTTGATATTATTGTGTATGACAGTGAATTTTTTTTGAAGAAGTCTTTTTTTTTATCAAAAAAGGAGAAATGCTACATTCGAAATCACAAATTATACTGTTATTTTCAATGAATCCTCTATTCAACAAGCCATGATTCTGAATCTAACATTTGCTTTTATTAATAAAAATTAATGTTTATGTAGCACATTCATATATAATTCGCAAAGATTATGTCTGACTCATGGATCATATTTCCCAGAAATAGTTCCACCCAAATCTTGTGTAAACGAATCCTATTATTTTCACCATTAATTTAATGATTATTTGTTTACATTACTGAACGAACATGAATCTGGTGTAATTGAATGAACATTTCGCAATTCTTTTCCCGTCTGGCCCAGAAATGCATAATCATAAAATTGATTAGATTAGAAATGCTAATGAATCTTCAAGGTGTTATATATCTAATTTATCTTAATTAGAGTGAAATTGATAAGTTTAAGCTGTTTAATTATATTAGTAAATCCTGATTAGTTTTTAACTATAAAATTTTCGTTGCTTTATTGATTAGCATATTAAATTTATTTAATAATGTTAAAATATATAATTAGTTAGATAATTATGTTTGTAACTACCGTTGAGTTTTATGTAAATGAAATTGCACAATCTGTGTATTTTAAAAATAAAATACAAACGTGTTTTTTCCCCCTGGTTGTTAATTAAATTGAATGTTTATTTTGTTTTGAGTGTGTTTGGTGAATTAAAATTCCAAATATTTTTCAAATTAACTTTTAAGTATTACGTTAAAGGAAATTGTGTTAGATTCTGTATTATAGTAACTGAGTGTGCAAGATTAAAAATAATTTTGTTGAATTATGTACTTAACTAACTTTTCTTCGTTATATATGTTTCTTGTTTTGCGATTCCATTTTTCTTTTCAAAATCCGGATTACTTAAATTTTATTGGTGTTATTTTAATTGGTTTCTATTTGAAGTGATTTTGTAAATGATTTCCCATGTTTCGTGTTTATTTAAATACTCCTTTATTTAATTCCACTTCCGCAATTAGGTAGTCAAATATTCGTGAGGAGATTGGAGTTAGTTAAATTAGTAGTTATAGTTTACACACTTTTATAAAGGAAATTTCTTTTGTGAACTAACTATACTTAAGAAAAGCCAACTCTAGTTGTTATCTACAGCTTATTAACTTCTAAGCTTTTTTTTTTGTTTTGTACAATAACACGAAAAGATTTATTAGCATCACTATTCTCTTTCATTATTGCTTTATCATTATTTTTTACCAATTGCAAATACAAGTTTAGCGGTAAAACACTGACAGTGTATCTGCGTTTCTTCTGAGATACGATTCCGTTTCTTAGCTGTTGAAGTCTTTCTTCCGTACAAGCCGTCCGTCCTAATTTTGAATTCTCCATTTCGCAAAAAGATTTTTTTTTAAACATACTTGTATTTCCCTTAAGTGTGTTTTTTATACTGTTCTTTAGTCATTCACATAAGAAATAGTTAGTTTAGTTAGTACTTTCCTAAGAATGTCTGTTTTCTGAGTGTTTTTAACGAAATAATTTGTATTAATCATACTATTTTATATTCTGAGATCATTCCTCTTTAACATAGTAATAAAAATAAGTTACAAATATAAGTCTCGGTAGACATCAGTTGCTCCAATTTTCGATGAAAATCATAAATTTAAATTGGATGCTTAGATTTTCTTTTCATTTCCAACTTTAATACTTTTAACTTAATTCTGGAAATGTCCCAGACAAGAGGAGAGTAATAAAAACTAGAAACAGAAGGAAAAAAAAACATTGCCTTAACAATGAAGAAAGAATATAAAAAGAAGGGATAAAAAAAAAACACTTCAAATCCCTTGTTAATAATACTAGATGGCTAATTTAATATTTGCTAGAGTGAAAGAATTGCCTTTTTTTATTTGTATGGAACTGGATAAGATAATGAAAAAAAAAAAATTATGGCTATTTTTTATTCTTTTTTTCTTTCTCATCTCGTCATTCCATTGTCTGCCATTGATTAAAACAATAACGATATTCTCTTCCTTTTGATTCACATCTTTTTTTCTGCCAAATCAGAACAACACACCTACGTTTTAAATAAGCTACGGTTGGTGACCTTGGACATTTCCTATATTCTTACGAAACTGCTATATCATCCGTTGCCAATCTCAATTGAGAAAAACCACAGGTGGTAATGATTTTTTTTTTAAATATGGTCTTCAGTTTTGTTCTTTCCTCCCACTCACGTCATTGTAACCAACCGCACGTGCAGAGATGTTCGCTCACGCCACCAACAATCACGAATATCACGTTGGACGAGTTTAGAAGCGAATTTCGAATCCATTGCTTTTGCTCTGGCTTTAATGTTCGAAATGTATCGTGCGCGGGGTTAGATTCATGATGGCGTCATCGTGAAGTGACGTTTGAAACGAGACGAAACGTTGGAGAGAGTAACCTGGGTAGCATATGAATGATGACTCAATGAATGTAAAGGACCATTAACGTGAGTAATTATACCTGCTTGCAGCTCAGTGATATACAACAAAGTTGATGAAACGCTTTATCGGTGTGCCTGTTTCGTTAGCGAATGTCATTTCACAGTGTTGGAGTACTTTCGTCTCAACTCTGTTTCAATAGGGACGTGGTCTTCATTTTCTTGATTGGAATTTCAATATTGGGAGAGAGGTGTAAAGTGTTTCATAAGTATTGTTAAATTTTCTGACCTACGTTTATTACATTGGAGAAGTATATAATTGTTTGTCTGAGTTTCTAAATATTATAAGGTGACCAATCGGTCCTCCTTTAGGGAGGACAGTCCTTCCTTTATGGGTTATGTCCTTCCACTTTCCTTTTTTTCAATATTTTAAAACTAGTTTGTTAATCCCTATTCAGAGATGCCAGGCTGAATTGTTAGCATCTTTTTGAAGAAATTAGAACACTTTATGTATATTTAAATTCTGATAAATTAGAAAAATGTGAAAATCAATATGTTGAAATTGATAAAAGATGGGTGGAAATAGTTAACCATTTCAAAAATCAAAACACATTCCATATGAAAATTTAGTTATTCTTGTTGAATTTACGTTTAGCTGTCCAGGAACTAATGCAGCAGTTGGAAGAGTTTTTTCAATTGGTAATGATTTTTGGGCAAGTGAGAAATCAAAATTGAATGTTGATATTTTAGCTACAGCACTTGCCTTAAAATTCTATACGAAGAATATGGATATTTCTTGCTGTGTAAAATTTTCGATATATTAGAAAACGATATTTTGACAAAAAAAAAAATCATTCAACGGGAAAAATACTCGTTTAAATAAATAATTAAAAGGGATCTAAAAGTAATTAATGTATTTTTGTTTGAGCTGAGATAAAATGCTTCATATATGTACATTGTAATTTTCTTAAGTTTTTCGTCCTCCTTTTCATTGTAAAAAAATTGGTCACCTTAAGTATTAGGTTTAGGTGAACTTGTTTGTGCAGACTGTAGAATTTCAACATGCGTAGAATACAATGACGCACACAAGGAGGGGGGGGGTCCGGACACCCCCAAAGCCCTTGAGTTATTTTTCGATTGATGATAATCCTATATATATATATATAACGTAAAATTTAATTAAGTACTTGTAATTAACAATTTATTTTATTAATGAATGCTAATTATTAATTCATTAACTTATTTTTTACGGTTTTTTGTTAACAAAATCAGAAGAATCAATTGGTGTTGTCTTGAGGTATGATACGAGTTGGGGGACTTTCGACCATGGACTTCCCCCTTGAAAAGTTTTTGTGTGCTCTACTGGTAGAATAATGTTAGTTGAACCGGCAGTAAGGGAGTAAATTGATATGTTCATGGAAAAAAGGCCAGGATTTATCACTTTGAAATCAAATTTTTCTCTTTTATAAAATTTCAATATAGAAATAGTCTATGTTAAGTTAACAAAATACTATTTCAAATTCATTTGTTTGTGTCAGTGTCGTTGAAAAATTTTAATCGTCTTGAAATGCGACAAATGCAATTAAAGGATTTATGATTTTTGATTAAAAGTAATTAGCCACGTGATTTAAGCGTTGTTATATTGACTCAAGATGGAGTAATAAAGTTCAAAAAGATCTACTTTTTTTTTATTGCTTCTGCATATGCATCTACATGTATATTTTACATTATTACCCAATCCTTAATCCCCCACCCCTTTCCTTTATTATAAATAATGTAAAATGATTTGTTCCCCCTGTTTAATAATGTCAGTGTGACTTCGCTAAGGGCAATATTGCTTAATGTTTTCCAAGTCGCCATGTGTAGACTTGCAAGAAAAAGGCAATAGTTAATTCAAGTGCACGGTAATAAATAAATAAAAATCATCAAATCGGAAGGTTCTGTTGCAAACAATAAAAGTGTTAGAAAATCAATGAAAACTTAATAAAAGGAAAGTTTGAGAAAAAGAAAACATGAAATCTATTGAAGCATCTACCTATTACAAAACCATTGAAATGATGAGTTTTCAAAAAGAAAAGGATCATTATTTTTGATTAGCCGTAATGGCAACAAATAAGTTTTTCTTTTGTTTTCTGAAATTTCGTCATCATTCATTATGCTGTGTGAAAGGAATATGTTTAATTCCTAACACTTGCAGAAAAGGTCCTTTGTTTTCTTGTACGGGTAAATTATATGATTTTCATTCGCGTGGAACAGATGTTTAGCTTTAAATTTTTGTTTAGCTAAGCAGTTTAAATTTTTCTTTTCGTAAAAACAACTTTTGACTAACTCGGCTTGATTTTTGAGTTACTATTTATCTTTTTATTTTACACATTTCCATTACTTAGTTTGCTTTCTTTGTGCTATAAATTTTCTTCCAATGTCCATCAAAGAATGTTAGCCTAAGTCTAAACGCATTTCTGAATACAAACTCTGAATCTGGCGTAAAATTACACCAATTTTCATATAAATTGACGACATTGTATCGCATCCATCCATTTATTTTATAGAATTTTTAAAATTTAAAAATATTTTATAAATATTCCTGTGTTTTTTTTTTTTTTTTTTTTTGCTTGATTATGTAAAATAAGAAATTTAGGTACTTACGTATTATTGCAACGATTGCCAAGTTGGCAGCCCCGATTTAAGTGTCGTTCCCGCTGAATTGAAAACCATCGTTTTGCTTCGTTTCATATAATATCGCTAATGGGTTTCGATAATAGGTAAATTCCGAAATTCATTTAATATTTGCATCAGACTGAATTAAATCAGGGTTTTCAAACTTTTTGCAACATTGATCCCTTTTTAAAAGAATTAGTTTCTTAAAAGACCTCCTTACATTTTTTCCCTGAAATATACAGCGTGCAATATAATCATAATACTAATTGTTTCACAAAAGCTTGAAAGTAACAAATTTACTTAGACAGTGAATAAAAATAAGAAAAAAAAGAGGCTCATAAGATTTGTTTTATTTTTGTATACTGTGGCATATTCCGCTTTAGATATGTGTCGATCACACTTCTCTATGCAAATCTATATTATACCTGTGAACATTAAAATGGGTATTTTTTCTGTTGATTGCAGTCCTTAAGGTTTTAAACAAAAAAATTTTTAAAAAATTTATAATTCCCCAATAGAACCATTTTAAATTTTCATAGACTCTCAAGGAATCTACATGGACCCAGATTGAAATCCGTGCTTTAGACAGAAGTAAAAATTACTCTGGTAAAAAAAAATGGCGAAGTAAGAATATAATATTAATAATGGAAATTTTTTTTCTATTTGAAAAAGTGTTCTGAATTTTGTCCTTATTCTTGAAAAATATTTTTAAGTATGTGAAAACAGCTACGGTTTAGATGCTCTTTTTTAATCCTATCAGGCTATTTCATGGTCTGCTTCGAGTTTTTGTTTTGTAGTTATAATGCAATTGTTATTTTGATTTTTTTTAAATGTTTTTGTTTTGTGCGTTCTGATTTTATTTCTTTTAATACCTTGTGGTATTGTAATATATTTGGATTGCACTTTATTCTATATTCAATTACAATTATGAGCATATAATTTCGTATTTTTGATCGGGATCGTAATGTTACCATTGAATTTTCATACTTGATTGTACTTGAATTTTCATAACTGCTGCTGTACTCTTTAATTCAATTTGAGATATTTATTTATTTAATATTATTCCCATATATTTACCGTAACTTTACGTTGCATTTGAAGTTATTTAGACAAACGGAAATTTTGAAACGTAAACTTTCACATTTTCGGGCAGATTCCCGCATACCAAAACGCACCCCACCGTGATTAATGGCAGTCCAGTTATAAACAACGTGTTTGAATCGTAGAAAAGAACGAAATGAAGAGCTTTAGCGTGACTGGCGTGTGAGGGCACCCCTGGAAATTTCGTGACTTCGTTTCTAAGTGCTGCCCTAGGAGGTCGCAGCAAGTAGCTGTATAATGAGCCTCTTATTAAGTAATAGGAGTTCCCCTCTTCCAAATAAGGAAGTTATTTACGCACAGTGCGTGGACATTTCGACTTGAGGATTCATTAAAATGGTGATGTGTGAGGGTTTTTTTTGCGCACGTGTTGATAACTTTGGGCACGAACTGGAATGGGTAATACTGTCCTGTCCCTATCTATCTGCATCTTGTCCCTCCTGCCCAACCCTCTGCATTTTATTTACGAGCCCTTGCATCATTATAATTAGAACCCTCATTATGTTGCATTGGAAATATGTTGTTTTCGGTTTGGATTTGTGGAAATGTATTGCCCGCATATACTAATGTATCACTTTGCTTGTGAAAAGTGTTATTGATTTGAGCTTTGTTTTGTTTCTTGGTTTTCAAATAATTTGTTTCTTGTTACTGGCTTCAGTAAATCTTATTGATTCGGACTATCTTTTCTCTACGTAAGCACTCAGATTCATTTCTAGGTTCATCTGTGTTATTCTGCACTATGCAAAGATTATTTTGCAACCCTAGATCTTTTACTTGTCAAACTACAATTATAATTGAAGAAATAAAATATTATGCGTTTGCGGTTCAATAAAAGCATGTTCCGGTGTATAACGCGCATTTTTCACACGAAAAATGTCAAAATTTACGGATGCGCGTTATACGCCTGTTATAAAAATGAGAGCTTTTAAAATAAAGAAAATAGATGAAGCTGTTATAAATTAAATGTAAAATGAATAGATGGCGCTGCAAGTCATCAGAGTGTTTTTAGCTTGTAGAATCATTTATGTAATGTTCTTTGTCCTGTATGCATGTTTTCTGTGCGTGTCGTCTAATAAAACAAAATGTCTAAAAGGATGGACCAAATCATTGCATTATATAAAAATACAAAGGATATAATCATCTCACTGACCAAAGGAATTAAAGAATTATGAATTATAACTGAAGTATATATAATAGTAGTCTTCTACATGTATCAAAATACTGTCTGTTTAAAATAAATTACATTCCGTATGAACTGAAAGGATTGTGGTTCTGGAAGAAAACTGCTAAAGCTTGGGATAATAACTTGAACAAATGACTTCAAAACATAAAGTCATTGCACATGTACACTTCAGGTTTCTTCGTAAAGAAGGGGGCGAATATACCCAAAATTAAAAAATGCAGCTTGAAAGTATGGGTGCGCTTTGTGTACACCTGATTTTACGGTGTATGTAATTACCATGGAGATTAATTTACGTTGTGTATAATTAGAATTAATTTATAGTGCATCTCCAATTTTATCTATTTTGTTTATACTGAAAGAAATTGTCATGTTTTATGGGGGGAGGGGATTTCTTCGTAATGCATTTCTTTTCTTCAAAATTTTTTTAGCTAACATCCCCGCCCCCCGTTTTAAATAAAAATTATTTAAATTTCATTCTTGAAACAATTCGAATGTATAAACTACATAATAAATCTTTTTAAAAATTTGTTGGCTTTAACTTTTTTCCATTGCCGATCTTTTGTAAGGAAAGGTAGCTTATTGGTCTCTTTAAAATGTAAATGGTTTTGTGCTTTTAGCTCGAATGTTCAAGTAATTACGAAGAATTATGGTAGCTAATTTCAACTAAACTAATTATGCAAAATTACATTCAATTTGGTCGCTTAATTATACCCATATGAATTTCCAAATGCCTTTTGGTTTTCCATTAAATATTAAAGCAGTAAAGATTTCTTTAAAAAGAATAATAATCATAAAAAATTTCATTAAAAAAATTTTTTTTTATAAGGAAGTAGTAGTTAAGGTTTTAAAAAGAATTATACTCATAAAATAAAATAGTAATTTTTATTACAAATTTCTGTAAATATACTTACTAAATTCTTTTTTGTTAATAATCTATTACGAATATTTTACGTGTATCTACCAATTATTCATTTATACATAGCCAAACATGTACTAGATGTTCAAGATTTACCGCCTTAGTTATTTTTATCTTATCGAAAGTATGTTGTTTTTGGCTTCCATCTCTTTTAAATCATTACGAAAAAGGAACACAACACAACTCAATTCAGCTCATGATGAACAGCTCGAAATATTTTAATCTTGTAATTTTACTATCCGTGATCTAAGTAAGTTTTTTTTTACATTTAGTCGTCACAAATAAATGTGTATGACTATCATTCAAGAACATTGATGGTACATAAGGTTTTTTAAATAAATCAAAATGAAATGTAGCAATGAAGTTGTTTTCTTATGTCGTGACGTTTAAAATTGTATGTACACATGTTATGTAAAGTATATAAATAATTTATGTCAAGTTATGCAAACATGATTTTTTTTTTCCGAATCAGCATGCTTTGAAATTATATATCTGTTTTAAAAAAATAAAATTATGAAATGATGGAAAAATTTTCATATTTGGTTTTGTGATTGTATTTGTGTCATCAGTAATTTTATTATTAGCCGTTCTAAAAAACTGAGTGTTGCAAAAAGATTTTACATTTAACAGAAAACTCTCTCCAGTTGTGTTAGATCAGCATCAAAAATGATTGTTAAATAAATAAAATTAAGGAATATGAAAAAAAAATTTCGACATGAAAAATGTGCTGTTAATTTTCTTGGATGCTATTGACATCTACTTGCAAATATTTATAATTATACTGCTGTTTATGTAATGTATTTTGCCTTTATCCAAAGTTCGTGTGTTGTTCAATTTTAAGTAAACATTTCAAATTTTTATTTTATTATTTTATTCACTAACCAAACAACGTTTCATTTAGAATAACAAACATAAAATCAGACAATAATATAACATGCAACAATCGATTGAATAAACATATAAATTATCGTTGCCCACAGTGTCAAACAAAACAATTTAATTACTTCTATTTTGACTGATTGAATTTCTCCATTGGATAGGGAAGATGCTCTTTAAATTCCCTTTCGTAGGTATTATCAAGAATCTGTGACACGAGTTATCACAGTTAATTCCTGTGCCGTAATATCTTATGAAACTATTATATTATCGTCGATAATTTGTAACTTAATCTTGGCAAATGTTAAAATGAGAGAAAGGGGGCGGGGAAATCTTCCTCCAAGCTCGATAGCATGATTTTGCCTCATATGTAATCGCTTGACCTGTTGCTGTCACAATAAATGTTCTTTTCGAAAAAAAAAAATAAGCTTAGGCTCGAGTAAAGCCTTGAACCTTACGTTTCTTGGATGTCAGGTCGCATAAAAATAGTAAGAGTTGTCGTTTATCTTTTTCTTAATTGGGAGGGTTTTTTTTCATTTGGATTTTTTGCTCTTTTTGAAATGTGAGAAAGGGTTGTTGAACAGTGTTGACTCCATGCTTCTCCTGTGACCGGTTCATATAACTTTATTTACAGTGAAGCTTTCACCAAACTAAGGACCATATCGAATTGGAACTCGAGTTTCATGAAACAGGAAAAATGTTTTTTATCATTAAATATTTTTTTAAAGTACTTATTTTGATGGAGAGGTTTGAGATGAAACAAATTCACCCTTTTTATATATTTTGATGAATATTTCATCCCTTAATCGTGTTTTGAACCGCGCCTTTCACAAGTATTGTATCTGAATGTTTACAAACAAATGAATGCATTAAATTCATTTGCTACATAATTGCAGTCTGTAACTATTTATCTTCATATAATATCTGCCCATCTACTAATCATACTAGTAATCTACTCGGAATTTTGTTCCATTAGTATTAGTGAGCTTTTTTTAAAATGTGGAAAGAGAACATAAATATATCTTTATTTTTTTGTTGAATGTTATTTTTTTTATGGAAAGACTTTTTGTTTTAGTTGATTTATTGAAGCTTTGAGGATTATTTTTTAGAATACTTTACCACTGAATATTGCATTACTTTTAAATGCATGGTAGTTAATTCCAGGATCGTATTAACACGTAAAAAGTTGCATCATTAAATAATGAATATGTTTGAACATGATAAAATGTGTGTGTGTGTGTGGTTTACATGTTTATAGACGATCTACGTAGGTTTTTGTTCGATTATTAATGTAAATAGTATTTGCATCTTGTAATAGCGCATGTTTGGTTTGTATTATTTCAAAAAGTTAATATTTTGGGCCATAGATTACAGGAGCTGTAATGGGAACAATACAGTGTTTTGTATCCGTGCGAAGAATTTAATATTTTGTGTCTGAGCGTGTAACAAACCACAATTTACGTTGGTGTGAGGATTACCTGTACAAAATGATGTCTCTAAAAATCAACAAGCTTTTTATCTTTATAACTAGCAATTAGTATCAACTTTTGCTTCAGCTGATGGGGAGCGTGGTAGCGTACTCTATTCTAATAATTCTGACTACTGATACTTATTTGTTTATGCAGATACTCGGTTCAGCTCCTTGAATTCGAACCACAAGGCTCCTAATCCTATTTCTGGATACATGAACAATATAAATTTTATCACTGTAATATAAACTAGCATCGAATGTTCCTCTTCTAACTCTATTCACTCAGCTTTAAACCTCAATATTCATTTACATAAATCGCGGTTCCTTTACAGAAAAAGGGGTTCTTATACCAAACAAAAAATTCATTGAAAATAGTTTCCCCTAGAGAATTAATAGAAAAACCCAAAGAGAACCCGTTACAAGAGTTGTGGAATGCTATTTGTACAATTTTCTTGATCAAATTAGATGCAAAATATGAATATCTTTTTTTTAACCCTTAATTGACTTTTCCAAGGAGAAGGTAGCCGTACTTCAAGTTTTTAGTTCTTACTATTAAAAAAATTCTTGATTTCACATTAATACTTTCTTTAATCCGAAGCTTTCATTCACACACACAGAAGCAAATTTTGTTTTTACCTAAAACAAAATGGTATCTTCTGTATGTGTGTGTCATTCCATTTCTTCTCATCGCCAAGATTTCTTTTTTTGTCTAATTCCAATTCCGGATGGAACCGTACATTTTCTTTGTCCAGTAAATAAGATCAAAATTGGAAGAAGGCTGCCAAATTTTCCAACATAAGAAGCGAAAATTGGCACCGTTCCCAAATCACCCTATCTTATTATGGGAAAGAAAGTACCGATGTTTGACATAGTTTATTGAATTCTTTCCAAAATTTCCGCCAAGGATCCGATATTTGGGGGGCTTTTTTTCACTTTTTGCACAATTTTTCTTCTCAAGTGCTGTTATGTTTTTATGTGTGTTACCTAACGACCGTTACTGTCACACTTACAGGTCTGTTAGAAGGATTACCGAAGAAAGTAGAGATTTTGTGGTTGTCAAGATTCCATAGTACTTTGCGAGAATGTAAAGCTGTATTCTTCCTGAGAGTTGAAGGAAAAAAAATTGAAAATTTTTTGTTGGTTAGCATTGTGCTTTTCCTTGAAAATCTGATGAATTCTTTGTTATTTTTCTTACGTATGGGAAATCGGTTTTGTCCGTTTGTTTTTAATAAAAGTAATATGTATCTAATGAAATAATGGTCAGTGGAATGCTACCATCTGAACCTTTACAGGATCATAAGTTTGCCAAGAGTAAATATAAATATGTAAGATCCATAGAGTGTTGCTGAGAATAAATATTAATATGTATGATCCATAGGGTGTTGCTGAGAATAAATATTAATATGTAACTGTTTATTTAAGTTTGTTTAGACGTAGAATATAAATAAAAATCACAAGAAAAACACATAACAATGTATAGTTTTTTAGATAAATGTGTCAGTTTAATTTGGATCAATGTGTAGGTTTTATCAGGCATTTGTTTTCATTTGTTCAAATATTACTGGTGTAGCTTGTTCTGAGTGGGCCCAGTATCAAAATTCCTTCGGGGCTCTTTTTATTACCATGTTTTTATTAACTCGCTTTCTTGTATGTCTGTCCGGGTGGAATTTTGTAATTGATTTTAAATTAACTTCCGATGAGCTAGAGACTTGAAATTGGAACCATAGCTCAGAAATGGATGACAATGCATGAAAATGTGAAAAAAGAATAAATAAACTATTTTATTTTTTCTAAATAAATATTAATTATTTATTACCACTTAATCGTTATTTCAATAAGAAATCATTTAAATAAATAAAAAAAATCTATTTTATTTATTCTAAATATTAATTATCAATTACCAGCTAGTTTATACTTTTTAGTCCTTTATAAAAACATGGTGCATTAAATTTTTTTTTATTCAAACATTATTTAGATATGAGAACCGTGTTAGTGGGACTGTAGTTACACATGTTAAAGCTCCTGTAGCTTGGGGGCCCGTACCATTGATACGGCGGTAGCTACGCCCCCGTCAAATATACTTTAATGTTTCACAAAATTATACTTAATAAAGTGGTGGTGGTGTGTCCATGGAAAATCAAAGAAAACCGTGAATTGACAGCACGCAGGCTGCGATCGCTTACTTAATCTTACTTGCGGTTACTTAGTAAAGTGAAATAAGTAATAAGAAAATAAGCATACAACTCGCGAATGTTTTATCATCGACGCCAATTGATTTGACAGTTTTTTCCTCCCCTTAAACGGTTGCGGTTTACAAAATTGCGTTCAGCATGTATTCTATCTTGACCAGTGGCGCCCCCTCATCGCTGGAGGCCCAGGTTTCTAGGATCCAAAGTACATTATGTTATGGTTTATCAAATTTTGTTAGATCTGGTTTGGGGCCCAAACCTTCACGTTGCAGGGGAAGGGGGCTAATGTTCTCCATGACGTCACTGGTTTTGACATTCTGTTATAAAATACAGATAAGGTTATAATTAAATACGAGAATCAGCAATTTAAAAATGGGGAAAATATTTCCCTTAGTCGCGAAAGGGTTAAATAAGCTTTTCTTAGTCGCGTTTGAAAATGGCGGTATAAATGTATAATACTAAAGTTCATATTTAAAATGTTTCCTAATAAAAATATTTTATTCGAAACAGTCGCATTTAAGAAGCTATGACGAGAAAAAAATAAACATGTGTTGAACAATCCAAAAAATTTAAATTTCTGCCTTATTTCCTTGTTCTTTTAATTTTGAATGCACCTGTATTGTTTTGCACTTTTTCCAGTTCTTTTTCTCTTTTTTTACATTTGGTTTTATCCAGTAAAGTTTGGCATAGTTAACTAGGTCGGACTACACAATGCAAATCTTAGAAATAGGATTATTTTTAAACTAGGAGATCGTATTACGTTGTTTGTGATCTATAAGACCGCATTTAAGATAATTACTGTAATGTATTTAAAAGGAATTATTCTTGAAGTACATTTAAATAAGTGCATCATTTCTTAAAGGATTTATTATTGTGTAGATTAATTCCGAATCTTAAACGCGTTAAATCAGTTGGAAAGTACTTGCAGTCCTTTTATCACGCAACAAGAAGAGCAGCATAAAATGCAATTGTGTAGATTTAAAGTAAACAGTTTATAATTTCCTTAACATTTTAACAGTTTACAATTAGATAATCTCTGGTGTCTTAACAAGCAAGAAATAAGATATCTTCCTTTTCACTTCTTTTCTTTTTACGCATAGTAAAATTTATTTAAATTATGGCATAAAATTATATTTACAAATAATACATTTTTAGGACACTTAGAAAATCTTAAAAATTGATAAAGATCATTATTGCACATTTTTCTTCTTTCTCTAAAGTAATTTTTGGAGAAAGTCTAATTTAGAATAAAAACATTCCTCAAACCGATTTCCATGTTTACATTTCATGAAAAACCAGATAATACCATTTTAGTTTCCAGAGTCTGGCGAGTAAAAAATATTTGGAATAAAAAATTTAAAGCTAGAGAAGAGTTTTTGTGTTGTTTTGCCAACCAGTCATCGCCTTAATCGACCACTTCTAGGCTAGACCATTTGAATTTGGCTATCGCCCCTTCATATCAAATGAGAAACTAATCGTTTGACTAATCTAGCAATCCGATAGGCTGAAATATTTACTCCGAATGAGGTCGTTTGGCTTTAACCGAGAATTGATCCATTCAGAAGACTACTTGCAGCTGCAGACTGCGTAACCTAGTATGGAAAGCCCCGCACGCTAGAGTAATAAAACAAAAAAGAAACAAGCGTGTTAACGAAATTAATTAAACACATAACAACTTAACATTTAATCTTTGTTTCTTCTTCGCTAATCGACGTTTTGAAAAGCTGATTTTGAAAATGGCTTTACTTTAATGCTGTCTTATTTTCTACACTAAACATTCCAAATTTGAAGTTTTGTAGAGAAAGGGGGATAAGAAAAAATGTCTCATATTTATGTAATTATGGGTGTTGTTGCATACTTGCCTGTGTAAAATATATAATAAATATATGTATAGTAAAATATTGCTTTCTTGTATGTGAATGAGTATTAAAAAAAAAACATTTTATTTTCCACTGTCATGCAAAATTGATTTTTTAATTTTATATATTAAATGTAGAAAACGCAATGTGTTGAACATTTTGTACAAAACAGAATATATTGATTGTTACAGAAATACATATTTCTCTATAAAAGATCGGGAAGTCAGTACAGTATATTAAAATTGGAGGGTAGTTTTTTTAATTCGAAAACTGTTTTTTTTTTCTTTCCCTCTTCTTTTTGAACTAGATAGCGTCGTCTCAGAATGCAGTGTAAGAGCTTGCTGTTTGCATGTTTCCACGATGTTTATTTTGATTCATTTGCTTAAAACGAGCGTTTGACAACAATTGATGGAGAGTTTTTAAGATTGATCATGTGAAACACATATGTTAACCTTGTTTTCAAGCAGTTCAAGGTTGGTGCTTGCGTGTTATCCTTGCGTCAAAATGTTTTTCCCTTAGGAACCGATATTTAGGTTGACTCAAACAACGAATTATTTAAATTTTTATTGGTCGGTTTGATGCAGATAATGCTCAATTTTTAGGGATAGATTTTCTGTTCTCAAACTTACATTTTTTTAAAAACCTTTTTAGAACTGAAAATATTACATAGATTTTAAAATAAAATTGGATTATTTAAAATATTTTTTTGACCAATACATGTATGATTATTTTGTGCATTGATATTATAGAAAAATTCATGAGTTGGTATTGGAGGAAAGTGTCGTTTAGAAAGAGAGAATTGAAATTCAATAGAGGAAAACAAAATCCCGAAATGTTCTGTGAACTCTAGTACTTTTGACCACAATTTTTGAACTGAAACATTTTAAGGTGGAAATTTTTTATATATACAAGTATATTGAGAGTGATTATAATTATACTTTCAAAATGCTGCAAAATAATAATTTTTTTTTTTAAAAAGTTAAAATATTTTTTTTAAATTTATGTTTAGAATGATTTTAAATTTGAACGGAATTTTCTTGAAAAAGGTGGAAAGGGTATGACATAAAAAAAAGTCATTGGAGTTTTCTTTGCTGCTTTTTATGCATTTTTCGGCAAAGGACAGTTAAAAACCGATTCTTCCCATCCAATGTGGTTACGACCTTGCTTTGGTGGATGGGCTTTTCACTAATAGTGCAACTACTATTAAATGACTTGGAAGTCATTTTTTCCGTCAAAAAAAAAAAAAAAAAAAAACATGCACGTTGTATTGTGCAGTTGGTTTAATGTGCAACTCATGCCGAATCCACTTTCGTTGTCACGCTTACAGCGCTGTCTGTTGATACACTTTGGAACTTTTTTCCTTAAACCATACCGTTTTCCATCTTTTCAAGTATATTCAGTTCAAATTTGAAGTCATTCTAAGCAATAGCTCTTTTTTACAATATTTTAAAAGTGGAATTTTTATTATAATCACCTTGTATAAATATATATATGTATTCAGCGACAGCTTTAGAAATTATAATAGGTCTCCATTTTAGTCCAGACTCTTTTGGTATCTTCAGTTGTAATATCTACACCTTTGTTTCTTGTTTTGTCTGTTTTTATCCAATTTTAGTACAATATTCTTATTGCACCATTTATTTTCTTGCTGTGTTTCTTAGAATCCAATTTCTTTCTTTTTTAGCCTTGTAAGAAGTACAACTTTGTCTCTTATTATTTTATTCTATATATATATATATATATATTGTATTTTCTAAAGTCACGCTTGTCATCTATCAAAATATATTATTGCTTATTATATATAAATTTTCAGACATTTTACTTTTCTCATCTGTATATTTAAACCTATCCCTAGTCATGCGTGCAGTTTACGACTAAGATTGCCACGTCTGTGCAATTGACTGAACTTTATGGGTTAATTTAGAAATTATTACCGTCTGATAGAATGTGTTGCGTGTTTTATAGGTGAAGGTAGAATGATATGGAAATCAATTATTAACAATTGATATAAAAATTACAGGAAGCATGTTTAGTATTTGAACTTGGCAAAAATTCTGAAGATTCTTATCTGTTTTGTACAAGAATTTCATTACTGAGATGATCTGTTGCGCCACTGTAAATCTGTGTTAATCCAATTGAACCGAACTAATGTGTTGTGTGAATGATGTTAAGGCTAGATTCTAGTTATAATTGATAATAATTTGGGAACTACGTAAATTTCTGAATATTCTATAGTTTCTGGATATCCTACATCTACTATAATGTTTTTTTTTTTAAATTTTGGGAAGTAGGAAATATTTTATTTAGTTCATACACACAATATTTTTAAAAGATAAGAAATAAGAAAAGGCATTTGTTTGTTTGGCAAGTCTGCAAGGCACAAAAATAAATTTTAATAATATAATTTTGAAGTGAAAAATAGTTTTTTAACTTAGGTTTTCTTGAATATTTTTCTTTAAAAAAGCCTATATTATCGTTTTATTTTATAACATCGATTTCTTTTTTCGTTTTAACTTATAATATGCACCTAAAACATAGCGACTGAATTAAAATTAGCAAACTAGTACAGTCATCTTATTTTATTGTTATTGATTTCCATATATATATATATATATATATATCACTGGAACCGTGGTGAGAGAGACTTTCGAATTTTACATTCTTATTTAACGATATCTTTTAAGCTCTCATTCAAATCACTGAAAGAAAATAGAAGGGGAAAAAAAAAAGAAAAATCATCAATTAGCATAATTTTTCCTAGAAAAGGTCAACTTGTGCCTGACAGGAAGTTATTATGGATGCCTTGTGCCACTCCTTTCAGTGAGTAATCTAAAAGTTCGTCATCCAATTTTTTCTTTGATCTTTTTATTTTCTCTTTCTTTCTGGAAGAATAGTACAAACTGGTTCTTATGCATGAGGCACTTTCTTATAATTGTTGTTCGTTTTCTTTGAAACAAAATGAATCGCATGATGCCGGCCGGCGATGTACGATAGTTATGTTTCAAAAACACTAAAAAAAATATTTGTTATGTTTTGTTTTTGTTTTGAAGAAAGAATACGAAGAATGAAAGGAATGTGAAATAGTAACATTCGATGCTGTAAATAATCGTTTGGAGAAACGAATGAATAATATTTATGAATCAATTTTTCCAGAAATTCGCATTATATCAAAGAACAGCTAATATCTTGCTCTTGTTGGAAGTAGAAGATTCGAAATTCAGCGTTAAATTGCTGAAAAATTATTTTACACTGTTCTGTGAGATTTACTGGTTAAAAAAATGTTTTTAAAGGAAGTGATTGTATTAGAAATGAGTAAATGTTCATGAATAGCATCTGACAAAGCTACCAGACCTTGACGTTTGGCAGTTTTTCAAAATGTGCACGCTGACTGAGTTTTATCTCGAGTTTAAACTGCTTGGGTGAGATTGCAACAACTTCACTTTTAACTTAAAAATACTAAAGAGTTGTAAAAGTGTCTTATCGTTCATGTACCTCTAGCCCGTTCCTTCTCGGCTAATTTTAAAACTGCTTTTAGGAATATTTCTGGTGTTTAATTATTGAATTTAAGAGGCTTATTGCCTTATGGTAATGGCTTCTGTTTCCGACTAAAAGTGATTTATTTGTATTCTATTCTGTATTTTCGGGTAAAACAGATCGTAAATTAAAACTTAACTCATGTAAGTCTGAACAAATCTTAAATAAGAATTGTTGCCACAAAGTTAAAAGATAACATTCGGGACCGAATAATATAATCGATTTGTGGAATCAAATTCTGATTTAGTTATAATGATGTGAGGAAAACATAGTCCAAACTGATTAATTGAATATTAAATAATTATTAGTGTTTCTATTGTTGATTCTTTTGTCTATTCCTTACAAATAAAGGGTATCATTTCTACAGAGATGTTATTTTACGAAGATTATAAATATTGTTTTAAATTATCTGAAAGGGATCTAAATATTTGTGTAAGAAAATAATTTAATTTTCAGATAGCTTTTTGTTTTGTTAAACTAATTATATTTATTTTATTATTATGTGGTTTGAAATTTCCTGCGTATTTGTACAACGGGAGAAATCGTGTTTGGATCGATGTTTTAATTGGATTGCATGCTTTTAAAATTAAGTGTAAGCATTTTAAATAAAAGTGAACACCGATATTCTTTCACGTATATTTGAGAAATTCCACATTTTATTAAAATTTGTTTATGTGTAGTGAATTATTTGGTATGATAATGAGGCATCACAAAAATAATTTTTATATGAAATGTGAACCTTTTTTAAAAACTGAGATTTGCATTGTTTTCATTTGAGAGTTCATTTGTTTTCAACCAGCATATAAAATTTTGAAAGAATATAAAACTAGAGATAGTCAAATTAGAATATAACCTTGTAAGTCAGTAAGAATATAACCTTGCAAACATAGAAATCTAGATCAAACTAAATTTTTATGAGGGATTATTATTATTATTTTGTATTATATTTAAAATGCTTTTTTATATTGATCCTTTTTGATTTAAATACTCTGCATGCATATTAAAACAAAATGCACAACTCGTCTTTTTTATTTTGTGTAATCTTTGTGTTTTACTAAAAAAATTGTGTCGAATTAAAATTTTTAAAGTTATCTGACACTTCTATTTTCACAGAAACTTAGATACGAAAATATTTCAAATCCTAAGTCATAAATAAAATGTTTATTCCTAAACATTTTTAAAATAACATTACTATAAAATCCTCGGCGTTTAGTTTGAGTGCCTGTAAGTTGCATCGAAGAAAAGCAAACAGGTAAGCATCTGTTAGAACTACTCATTTGGTATAAGTAGGATCTCACTTACTACTCATTATAATACATAATAAGCCAAACATTTACATATATTCATATGTGAGCGTACAATCACCTCCAACAAAAAAAAAGCATATCAGTTTATATATGTAGTACTTAATGATTGTGAGAAAATATTTTATTCTCAGATGGAAAAAAAGTTTAATCTCGAGCGAACTACTGTGGCTTTTTATATTACTAGCACGATTTTCCGTCTGGACAAATAGTGTTTTTCTAAGCGCCAATTCAGTGCTAGTTTCCGTGATAGCTCTAAGTGTTTTGGTTAGGATAAAAAAAGGAAAGAGAGAGCTCCAATTACTGTAGTACAACGAAGAACATTTTAGAATATTGACTGAAAATATTCAGAAGTGCAAATATAGACGCTTTTCGTGTCTTGTACGTTCATTTTCGAACAAAATTTCGCTTTTTGTTCCATAGAAATTTTCGTTAGAGATCTCGTGGGGGGGGGGGGGATATTGACTAACTTCACTGTGGTAAAAGTTCAATTTAAGTCGAATGAAAATATGTTACATTGTAACATGGTGTATAAAAATAATAAATACATCCATTCATATATAAATCGTGTAAAAACGAAGAAACATGCATAAAGGAAAGTTCGTGAAAATATTTTTGATGTAATAATTGAAAGGAATAAGAATGATCGGAAACGCGGCAAAACGTTTTGTCACATATCCAAATCGTATTGATGGATTTTTCTAACATCACCAATACATTTTCTAATTTATACAAAAAGAGATTACAAGTTGTAGTATTATTCCTGAATAATTTTCTTAGGTACTCTTAACGTATTATCGCAACAGTCGCCAACGTTCAAAATAACTCGCCGAGTTGGCAACCCCAATTTCACATGTCTTATCTGCTGAATTGGCAATCATGTGCTTCGTTTCATTTAATGTTGCCAATAGGTTGCTATAATACGTAAGTACCTTTTCTTAATATCAGGTAATTGAAATTTCCTTTAAATAGATCTCTAGTTCCAAGAGCGAAACGCCGAGTCGGGGGCTCGAGTCCTGATACCATTAAAACCCCTCTGTGTTAGAAGAGCTGATGCACATTAAACCTGTGGAAACCCATAAGTCTTAACGGTGACGCGTTATGGAAGTTTGGAGAGTTCCGTCGCCAATAACTCTTGTTATTGCTTCAGAAGGTGACGAAAGAAAAATCAGTCGATCCTCGAACGAAATCTCACTTCAGTAAAGGTAACTTTCGGACTTCATTAAGTAATTAAAAGATACATTGAAGGCCTCTTTACTTTCATTGCTATTGCAAAAGTAACATTCCTCGTTCTACTCAAAGAAATGAAAGTATGCTATAATCTAATTATAAGTTTTTGTAAATAAATTGATAAATTCAAACGCATTTCATTTAAGACAGGGGATCTTAACCCTTTGCCCACGGATGCCAATGTACCCACGAAGCTATTTTTGTGCGCCCGCGACTGTCTATTATATCAATATCAACCATGACCGTCAATGAATGCAATTAAATCAACAGTCTGATCTCGACTTAACGATAGCAATCTCGAAAATACTATAACATTGGGAATATCATCTTATGCGCCTAACTTAGAAAAAATTAGTGGATAATATGTAATGCCAAAAATCGCATTAAATCTAACTATTTTGAGTTTTGTGTTACCTATTTAGTGTAGGATATTGTTTTTGATGCTTATGATTGCAATAAAATATAGAAATATTAAGAATCGTTATACTTTTTTTGAATTGAGTCCGCCAGCAACTTCCTGTTTGTCGGATGTTCCCAGAAGGGTAATAAGGTTAAGAACCCCGATTTAAGGTTTAAAACTCTCATTAGTAATTGGTAGCTAGGGGTCATGGTCACGCACTTTTGTGCCGGCGTGTCATAAGTTCGATCCCTAGTGTTACTGAAGACCCACCGTGTAAGAGAGGCTAATACATGTTAAATCTGTCGAATCTCAGTCATCCCGTTGGCATGGTGTGGAAGTTCAAAGAGGGAGCTGCCAGTTCAGGTTTCGTCCTCGTCACTTAATCGTGGTTCAAAATTATGAGGTCCATCGCCAGTAGCCCATATGTTGCTTCATAGTACGATGTAAATTAACAATCACTCTCTGTAGTAACATAGATAAAGTTTCCTGCTTCCGTGTATTTATTTAGATTTTTGGAAACCGTTGTCCTGTGTCAAGGTTATTTTCAGTTTTGATTCTCAAATGCAAATTTGCTGTTAAGTGCATTCACCTTTAGGTATTTATCATTCACTCTTTTATTATTCAGTTGTTATTTGCATATATACCATCAATTGCACATTAAATTAATCAACTTTTTCTAGCATCGTAAAGTTGGCAGAAATCATTATATTTTAATTTATCTTCAACTGTTCGCTTAATAAGCACACTCACAAAATAATTATTTTTCTTTCTGAACGAGAAAAAGATCCGTCACATGAAATACAAATTCAATGCTAATTAGTAGAACAAATCTTTGCGTATTATTCCGTACTTTATGCATTGTTATTTTTGAAGAAGTTGCAGAAGTTGCTTTGTGATCAGCGTTTCATTTTGATCGCATCGCTAGCTTATTAAAATGGCGCCTTTGTCCGAAATGGAATTTACGCTCGCATAGCATATTAAGTGGCTTCATAATTGACTTATGAAAATGAAGACCCTCTTGAGCCGTGAATTAATTCTCCTCAACCACTAGAGAGCTGAAAGCATTCTTTTCCACAGTTGTTCTCGGGTTTTCTGGCACTACCAAAGGAGCCATGAGACTTTCAAGGACATTAGCCTAAATAAGCGGCAGCTACTAAGTTTTCCGGAATATTCGGAAGTTGTTGACGCGAGAATGATTAAAAATTGTTTTGTAGGCATTTTCTGTGCTGGGGACGGAAATATTCAATTTATAACGGCTGGAAACTTGGAATTATAAGATATTTGTGTGTAGATGATGGGAGCAATCCCGGGGGATGATATCTAAGAATGTAAGTGCGGGAATAATATTTCAAATTCAGTACTACGTATATATATTGTTATGAAGATATTTTTAAAGATGGGAATTGAAATTTCGATTAATGTTAAGAGTGTGCCAAATTTAATTCAATATTTTTTTCAAATCCTTTTACGTTTTTGTTATGTAAACAAAAAAAAAAATTTGAAACCCCTGCTTCAACTTTTCGTACGTTTAAAAACGTCTACCTATTAATGAGTGAGTGTTTATTTATGTTGCGTTGCAAAGCAACACGAGGGCTGTTGGCGATGGACCTCCTCGTAATTTCGAACCATAGTCGACATCTGAGCTGTGGATCCCTCTCTCCAAACTTCCACTCCACACCAACGGGAGAACTTTAGCCTCTACAGATCTAACGTGCATCAACCTATCAATTCGGCGGGTCTTCAATAGCACTGAGACCTGAACTAATGACATGCCTGCCATGAGTCTGTAACTAGGTTACAGCGGCCACACAAACGAAACAGTAGTTTTTTATGTGATCGGTTTGTTTATATATTTTATACCCACTGCATATTCAGATATTTTTTTTAAAGTTTTTATTCGACTATTCGATGTACATAGGACTCCGAAATTTAAAATACGACATGCTTTTCAAATTTCACGATTTAAAAAAGTCCCAGTTACAAAGTTCATAAATTACGAATGATAGGTACAGACTTAGGAAAACTTACGGAGGAAAAAAAAGCATAGCTCTGCCATTTTTATATTTTTTATAAAAAAGGACACTTAAATAAGAGTGGGAGAAAATGTGCAAAAATCAAATTTCCGCAATTTTGTGTGTACATTTTGTGTATAATTGTGAATCTTCAATATGTAGTCGTTAGTTATTTCGTTGACAATACCCAAAAGAGTCTAGCAGTATCTAGGAAAAGTCGTTTACCAAATCTGCTAAGGTTTTAGGAGGTCGGTTGGATGGAAATGAAATTGGCACAGCTACTAGTAGAGGCAGTGTGGTCCACTGTCTGTGGGAACAGAAGATTCTGTGTCTAGAAGACATGTTTCAGGCCTACCTCAAATTACACCCGTGGGAGACCGTCTTCTACTTTCGATTTGAAGGAGAAACACTACTGTACCACAGCTTGTTGTAGATCATTTATCGTATCAAGAACAAGAATCTCCGTTACTTCAATGTGAAAATGCCTTCACAGTGCAGGTCTGTATGCAAGACCATCAGTTATGAGTGTCCCTCTGAGCGGACGACAGAAATGTGCCCATTTATGTTGAGCTAGAGAGCACGTTTCCTGATGTATAGGCAGCAATAGACTTCTGTACTTTTTATAGAAGCCAAGATCACATTGGTACGCGATTTAGGGCAACTGCTGATTGGAAAGGAAAAATTCACCAGATGCAACCAATATAACTGTTGAAAGACAGTTATAGAGGTGGTGGAATCATGGTTTTGGGCAGAGATCATTCTCGACCTACACACACATATGGGCCCGCTTTTGTTCCATGGTAGAACTTTGATTCATGTAAAATATTGGAAAGAGAACCTTGACCGATACATTCGCCCATAGGCCGCTACTATTGGTAATGAATTCATTCTTATGGATGATAATGCGTGATCTCACAAAACTGTGTGCTTGTTGAAAACTATCTTGAGGATCAGGTTTGGAGCAAAGAGAATGGAAAGCTCAATGTCCAGACGTGAACCCGATAAAGTATATTTGGAACTACCTTGGTTGACGCGTTGGGATTTTAGTCCTCCTCTATGGTCGTTATATGAACTGATACAAGAGCTTCATATCTCACCTTCTCTTCCTATTTCGATGTCCGACAACTTAACTGGCTGCAGAGAAATTTGATGCTGCCAAAGCTTTGCAATTAGAGGAGGACACATCCTTCTTGGAACCCATTTTTTGTAATTTTTCCACGATATTTTTGCACACAAAGTGTGATGTGCTGCCTTCTTCAAGAATAGACTTTTTTTTGTCGTTAATGGTATTTATATTTAAATGTGTTCAATTTCTGTATGGCATTCAATAAGAAACTATGCAGTACACATTTCCTCCAAATTTTTTGTTTCAATGTTTATTTTTCAAACTAGACCCCCCCCCCCCCCCAAAGGCTGTACCTTGACTTTGGAGGCCGATGTATCACTAAAAGAACATGGACTGCACACACACACACATTATGAATTACACATACACAGAAACAAAATTCTCTCCAGAGTTTTTTCCTCTAAATTTTGTGGGATTAATAAATTTACTGTGCCTATAAACTGTTTTTGAAGTTTTAGAGGAAAAAAGGAATAGTGATATATAATGTATCATTTTCTTTTGATATTTTTCTTGTAGTAAACTGAACAACTTTCAATTTAATTACATTGTATCACGAAAAAAGTATAGAAATTACAAAAAGAAAATATATAGAGCTATACTGTTCTGTGATTAGAATATCCTTTTTTAAAATATGTATTACCTTAACCGCAAATCTTAATAACTATACTTTAAAAATTTTCACTAAAATTCATTTGACTTAACTTTCTTAAATATATCACTTTAATTAAACTACTTCTTTTTCGCCCAAACTTTCAACAGACTTCAGTAATTGCTTTAGATCTTGCCGCCTTTGTTGCCATAGCAACTCAGTAGAATTGATTAAAATGACCGGATAAAGTACATTTTTTAAACGTTAAGGGTGCTATTGTTTTAACTACCAATAAATTGGTCAACTAATCACTTTCCAATTTTGTTTATGGTACAATTCACACCTGCTGCCATCAATTATGAACTTAATTTTAAAAATATAATATACTATTGAAAAATTTCTTTTTAATGTTTTATTCGATTGAAGTAATTTCGTTTTAATAATGTAGATCTCAGGTTGGCTGAGACCGTTCTTTGAAAATAATTAAATATGTCTTGAATATTGGACTCAATTCAAGACGGTCATATGATAAAGACAAACGCGTATCCTCCATTGAATTCAAGTGGCCGCGGTAGTCAAGTGGTCAAGGTATCGGATCATGGCTAGCGTGTCATGAGTTCGAGCCCAGTACCATTGAAGACCCGCCATGTAGGGGAGTGATGCACGTTAAATTTGTCGAGAGCTCAAACGTCCTCCCGTTGGTTTGGTGTGGCAGTTAGGAGAGAGGGTGCCAGCTCAGGTGTCGTCCGCGTCACTCATGGTTCAAATTTTCGCGGTCCGTCGCCCAAAGCCCTCGTGTAGCTGAGCAGTGCGACGTTAATATTCACTCACTCACTCCATTGAATTCAAATAGATGTTAAACTAGTGATAAATTCATGACGTCACATGATAATATAACACGTTCCATTGAATTCAAAACAGTCTCTTTGTAAAACTGAGGTAAAATTAAATTTTGTAATTGGGTAAAAAAAACTTTCATAACATTAAAATTTTTTTTAAAAAATCTTGTTTTATGTATGTATTTTTAAATAAAATGCAATGGACTCTCCATTCATCTGACGTCATCATCACATGGCAGTACGCTAAACAAAAAAGCCACGTGTTACATTCGACTGAGTATTTTGGTGGGCATTTTCGGATTTACATCTACTATCGTATAACAAAAAGAAACCCTTTCTTTACTTTAACTTAAAAAAACAATGCAGTTTTTATTTTTACGCATTTCTGATAGCTTTCTAAATATATATTTTTTTAAATTTCACAATATTTTTTTATTTTTATTGTAAAATTACAATTTGTAAATTCTCGGAGCACCTATCGTTAAATTTTGTTGCTTGACTCTATCGATTCCGGTCTCCAAAAACACCTATCGCTAAATTAAGTTGCTTGGCGATCGATTCCGGTCACCAAAAAAATTGACATCGCCAAGCCCACTACTCCCCTCCTGTTCTACACTTAATTTTTAAGTATGGCTACTGTGTGGCTAATTTTAGTATGGCTACTGTTTTGCAGAATACAAATAAATATCTTTCACGTGACATATTTAACAATGTAACAAACCAATATGTGGTCAGCGACCTCTGGTGAACAATTCCAGAAACCGTCGAAGAGAAGTGGTTGTTGAGACATGAACATTGAGAGAGAGAGAGTAGAAACCATTTATTGTTATAATGCTAAATATGGTACTTTCGATAATTGTCTTTATATTTTTGTTCTGAATGTTAATGTCTTTTAATGTTTGTCATTGTAATATTTAAATGTAATTTTAAACTCTTTAACCAAAGATTTTTGGTGTCCGACTGCTTGCCATGTATGTCCGACTGCATGCCAATTATGTACTTTCGCTATTTTTTACATGTCGTTGAATAATTATCTGTTAGACAAATACACGATTTAAAATAATTTCTATAAAGGAACTCACAGCTATTACAGGGAATTAATTTTAAAGCATTTTGACTATTTGTAAGGCAGAGTTCACTTGTCTTTTTGAGTGATTGTCTTGGATAATCTTAAATAGCAGCAAGCCATTTTGTTACAAAATGTCCTTTTCTTGCGTAGCATAATCTTGAGGAAAGTAGCAGAAGTTCCCAACACAAATCCCAAAATCTCTTGAACCTCTGCCAACCACGATGATTTATGCATTTCTTTTCGACAAGAATCACAGAGGATTGTAGCGTTTTGTTTTATGGAAATGGATTTGGACTAGTTCCACCTGGATAATTTAATTATTTTTTGCTGCGGAAAAAAAAAAGCTTGCCATGAAGTTAAGCTAATGCTTCCTCATATAGTTATTCAAATAAATTAATGATGCAAATGACTTTGCGGACATTACTATAAGTTTTGTGAAGAAAAAAATCTCTGTTGTTCTAGCTTGTCGAAATTAATTTTTTCCCCCAGATATAAAATATGCAGTTTGTGTAGTTTTGCTTTGTGAAGTTTTAAATAACGATTCGTAACTCTGCAAAGTTTTCCAACTCTTGTAATTTTTTATTTTACTGAATTCGATGTTGAAGTAATATTTTTTCATGAGCCATTTTTCACGAGATGTTCTATTCTATTGTACAGAAATCTCCAAACTTTTTTGTTCGTGTACCCATAAAAATGAAAATAGTCTCAGTTGTACCCTTACTTTCCGTTACCCGCCCACTTAGCTAGGTATTTCATGCGATTGTAAGACTATATTTTTGGGGGTTATTGTTATTTAAGTCCTAGCATTAAGCCTTCAGTTGTTTAAAAAAATTTCTTATACACTCGCCTATAAATTTAAAAAGGACAAGATTTTAATTTCTAAAACAGAACTATATTTATCATTTACGCCTTCTGCCCCCATCGTAGTTGATCTCCGCAAAACTCGTTTGCGGATATCTGCTCAACAAAAAAAACACACACCAAATTTCAAGTTCGTAAGTGTACTAGTTCGAAAAAGGGATTCTTTTTTTAAATCTATAATGCCCCCCGCACCCCCCTTGGAAGTCGAACAACCCATTCTTAACGGATCTCTATTTATTATAAAGGAATATTCATGTCAAATTATTTCAAGACTGTAAGTTTATATAGTTCCATAAATTTCTTGATGAATGAGTCGCTTTTATCCTTACATACATATTAGATGTGTGAGAATATAGTCAAATCGAATAATTTATTTATTAAAATCCATATATATACTCATACATTTAATTTTAATCAAAAATTAAAATTTGGTATTAGAATGTAATGTGTAGTCGTTTCTTGAGTGTTTAAAGCGAACCTCCCTTCAAAAGGTTTACCTTCCCGGGTATTCCTGATCATGCTCTTTAAAGCCGTTACATTTATGATGTTGAACTCCCCAGCCGCTAGTGAAACCAGACGCAAGAACGAATAAAAAACCTCATACTCCCGTGACGCACGATCAAACACTCGTAAGTGATCAAGAGCCCATTTCTTTGACGCACCCCAAGCACTACCTGTACCCCTCTTTAACACTGCCATAGTATATATACTTTTGTAGAATATAATTATATACTCCTCCACTCGTTTTTCTATGAGTCCTTCGCATACTTTCATTGTTGCATCAAATACATCTTTCCAAGATAAAATGGAATTCTTTAAAGGAATGATGTTACTTAATTTTGGAAATGCTAAAGGTTTTTTACCAATAATTGACTGATTTCTGTAATAAATGATTCCTGGCTTTTGCGTTTTGGTCGCCTTTTTCTTATTTTAATTAGGAGATTATTAACTTGATATACTTATCATGTTTCCTAAAAATTTTATTACGTAATAAATTCTTTAGTTGTCGAGAAGAAGTGAAAGGAAAGGATATTTTAAATGCTTAAATTGTGTATCATTTTAATTTTAATCTGTTTTGAGATTTTCTTCATAACACGAATTTAAGCAATTCATGTGACGTCATAGTCACGTGATAACTACAGTCTAGTAACTTCTCTAATATTGAGAGCAGTTCTGTTAAGAACTACTAGTCAGTGATATGATAAATAATCTTTTTTAAACTAACAATAAGATACAATAACGTAACAGGTTTTTCCTGTTCATTCAAATGCAACTACATTAAGAGCAACGTTTTTTTTCTTCAATTGGGAGAATTATATTTAAGAAACAAAATTTTTCCTATAACTTACAACAGCAAAAGTATCACTGGCTTAGACGATGCGTTTTATAGTTACGTTGGAAAATTTTGAGGGCTTTAAGCGATCAATTTCATATCTAAACAGGCAAAAGCAGTTTATGTTTCAAGGTTCCTGCGGCAATAAAATTTCTTATTTTAAATATTGAATAAAAGTTTGCACTATTAACTGTTCCTTTTTTTTTTAAAGAAAAAGGTGGATTTTTTTAATTACTAGTTAAAAAAGCAAACAAATTTATTAGATGGAGAAATTAAGCGAAGCGATTTGTTCAACCGAACAAAGAACAGCTGAAACTTTCCATGGAGGAAGAGAGTAGCTGTCAAGTGCATTTAGCTCATTGATCGAACTAGTGGGATATGTTATTAGGGAATGTGATTTCTCAAATCTAGACTGAAAAAATGTGTTAAATTTCCAAAAGGCACGTCTAACACTATTTTGCAATATTGTAATCTTGTTCGCAGTAAGCTTATTAAAACATTTGCGAACTCAAATATAGAGATTTTATGATCAATAAATATTTATCTCCCAATAATTGTTATTTATCTAGGCTACTATAGATTTTTTTTTATAAAAAATATTCCAAAAGTATAAGTTCTTTTATTGTATTATAGTTAACATCAAGAAATCGTGAAATGCTTGTTCAGAATTTTTAAATATAACCACGTATCATTGCCATATTATGATCTGATAATTTGTTGATCCTTTTCAAAGAAAAAAATTTTTTTTTTGAGTTATACACTTTAAACTATTTTTATCACATATCTCTTGCGCAACACATATTGAAATAAACTGGGTTAATGTTAAACTGCTATAGGTATTTAAAATATGGTCAACTTATATTAAATTTTTTTAAGAAGTTGTTAGCTTAAATCTCTAATTTCTTTGTGTGTTGATTTCAAAATGTTTTAACTGTTATTCTAGATGCAAAATAGTATTATTCAAATGGAAACCTCATGTATCTTAAAACAGTAATAAAAACATCAAGTAGCAGTGGCGTAACGGTAAATATTAGCCCCTTCCCCTGCTTTGCCAGGTTTTGCCTGAAAATTTTTGAAAGTTAGTTAAATACGTACATGGCGTCTGTCAGGATTTGGCCCTTCTAAAATCCTGGATACCCCTTCACACCGTTATGAGGGGGGGGGGCGAGGATGTACGTTTCACCACTGTAAGTGTATTTATAGACAAATGTCAAAATTGATGTTTATGGCTTCTTTAACTTGCAATTGTAGCTTATCACCGCGCAACATATTTGTGCCTATGAATAAAGAGTACTGTAAAATTCGTCGTACAACCCGCACCTATACTTTAAAGCAGTTTTTAATTTTTAGGTATATTCGCCGTATAACGCCCACTCCCTTATTTACGAAGAAACCTATGTACACGTACGCAATAATACTCTTATGATTTGAAGTCATTTATTCGAAGTATTATTATAAGCTTTAGGGAAAAAAATGGTATATTTCTTGAACTATAACCCTTTAAGTTCACAAGGAATGTCATTACTGTTGAATAAATAGTATTTTTATGTATACAGAAGTCGTCATTTTTTTTCTATGCTAATCTTTCTTCTATTTTTAAAGCTCGTTTTTTATACCCAGTGTATGACGCGCAACCGTAAATAAATTTCGATCTTGTTTTTTGTGGAAAAAGTGCGCGTTATAAGCCGGATTTTACGGAAATAAAAATCTTCTTTTAAAAAAATTCTGTAAAATGTTAAAATATACAGATCCTTTTCTTGGATTAAATTAAGTATTTTATTTCTTTTATGTGATTCCTTTGATACTTAAAGTGTATGAACTTCAAAGTATTTTGAACCCTCCTCTAAATTTCATGGATGCTATCTTTATGTTTTACAACATTGTACCAAAACTTGTTAGCTGAACGGACGGCAATAAAACAATAATCTCTGAAACACTCCGTTGTGGATAGAAAAAGTTTAGAGAAAACGATGTCCCGAGACCAGTTAACTCTTCTTAAGCAAGGTCAGGAACTACGTTTAGCCACAAAACTTGGACGGCTGTTAATCATCGTGGCATTCCTGCAGCCTACGCACATCGCGACGAAGTTTTTGATTCAATGCGATGAATGCCAATTGAGGATTTGTAATGAAAAGAAGTAAAAGGAAAAAAGTAACAACTATGGAGGGACGTGATGTGATTGTTGTAGTAGGACAAGGACACACGCTGGGAAAAAAATAAAATAAAGTTTGCTCTGGAAGTTAACGGTTTGTCGTCTTTTGACGAGATTTGGCTGGGTCTCTTTGTACAAGGAGATCGTGTTTCGTTTACTAAGCCTCCATGATCCATTCTTTGACTAGGTGCTGGTTTTATAATTTATTGTTGTTTTGAAAGTGGAATGAAAGCTGAGGAGGATCTTGATATAAATAATATCGAGAGTGAGATCTTTTTTTACTTACCCGTCTTACGTGACAATGTTTTCGTTCTTGTTTAGAACTTTCATAATTTTTTTCCCCGGAAAGTTTTTATGTGATAAAATGAATAATTTATGTTTATTAATATTGTTATGAATGAAAGTTGTATATTTATCTCATTAATTTTGTCCATTGATGTCTTTGACTTATTTTTAACTAGCTATTATCCACCCGCTTCGCAGGGGTTTTCATTACATTGTATGTGTGTGACGATATATTGTTTTTAGTTATTTTTTATTTTTTATATCCTATCATTAAGCTTTTAATGTATTGAAAAACATTCGTGCAGTTTTTGTCTTTGATTTAAAATGTGGGACGGATCTATCCGCGTCCTTCCTTCTAATCCTCTTGGGAAATCTTTAGTCTATCAATTCGAATTTAATCGCAACGAATCCTCTGAAGAAGCAACCGTGATTATGTAGATTAGGTCGTATATATATAGTCTAGGTTTTCAAGCTAGGAGATATAGAGAATCTCAGACTATAGGAGGAGAGATTGCTACCGATCAGGAATTTTTTTGTTTTATAGCGCGTCTCAGAGATTAGATAGTTGAAGGTATTAAAGTAACGATTGGTCATCATAGTTAAATTATAACTCTGATATTTAGAGCAGTAGATTCATTCTAATAAAGGAGGATCGATTTTTAAGAAGTCTTCTCATAATTCGCGCCTCTCACTGTTTATTCTCCTATTGCTCAGATTAGGAACATCTCTTTTAGTTTGAATTATTAGAATTCTGTCTGTTGATAATTTGTGTTTAATAAATAGTTGAAAAGTATTATAGTGAGTCATCCTTCCCTTGCTCCCACATCTCTAGGCGGAGTTGAGAGAAGATCTCATCCCTTATAAATGTGCAGGGCGAAAATATATTTCCGTTTTAGAAACTATCGTTTATGTCCCCTTAATCCCCTTCGAAATCGATTTCCACCTGTTTTTAGCGAATCTCTATTAAAAAAAGAAACATAATTGCCAAATTTCAAGTCTGTAGATCTAATAATTCAAAAGCAGGAACTTTCAATTTATAACGCCCCGTAGCCCCCAAACAAAGTCGATTTAACGAAAACCCGTTCTTAGCGAATCTCTACTCAAGGAAAGAAACATGTTTACCAAATTGCAAGACTAGGTCTGTGTGTGTAATAGGTCGATTTCACGTAAACCCGTTTTTAGTGATTCTTCTTCAAGAACATGTTTTTGCGACTAGTCTTGTGTTAATACGTTAAGAACGGGAATTTTTGTCTTTTTCACCCCCAGAGTTCCTCTTAGGGGTGGATTTTCGTAAAAGTCCGTTCCTAGCTGGTCTCTACTCAACAAAAGAAACATGCCTGTCAAATTTCGAATCTGTACGTTTTATTGTTCCAGAGATATCGTGATGATCGAGTGAGTCGCTTTTCTCCTTTATATATATATATAAAGTATCTTATGCTATATGGAAAAAAATTATGTTCTGTATGAATTCTTTTACCTTTATTTGCTTGATATATTTTTTGTAATGAATATGCAGATTTTAACTGTTGTTGACTTTCAACTATATTTATTATAGCTTTTTAAGAAAATGAGTGAGATACTCTAAAGGAAATGCTAAATCATTATTAAAATGCACTTTTATTATGCGTTTGAATTGAATATTTGTACATTCCATTAAATTCGAAGGTATATATGTATATGATTTCAATGATTTATGCTTGAATCATTCTTGTATATTATCGCATTTTGAGAAAACTCCAGATCATTTATTCTCAGATGCATTTAGAATTGCATAATACATATGTATTTATAGAATAGGAAAATTGTTATGTAGATTTGAGTTCTGTATCAAATTTTTCATGCGCTTTATAATTTATGGATGTTGGGATAATGTTTATGGTAAATATTTCACAGTGAGTGATATTGTATGTAATAAATTTAACATTCTAATAGTAAATAATTTATTCTCAGGTAATTCTTTATTATTTGGGGAATTTTCACTTTGAAAAATGCACTATTTGTGAATAAAGTTATAAATTCTAATTTCCAAGATAATGGAATTATATATTCCTGCCAGCAGTTTTCCTGGATTGAAATTTTTAGTAGGGTAGATGCAAGTATAAATAATATCTAGAAATATTTTCTCCGTAGAAGCAAAGGAAATAATTAATATTTTTTCGTTGAGAATAAACTTAACAAAAATATTTATTTTAAAGTACACTCAAATCTTTTTTTTAAAAGACAAGAGGTAGAAAAACTTGCCCGTTGCCACTTAAATCTAATTTGGAAAATAAAGTACAAAGATAAATTGGGATTCTTACTCTTTCAGAAACGCTAAACAAAAAACTGAAAGTGTCTTTGATTTAAATTTCTTTGTTAGGTTCAAAATATTTTTTAAACACACAATGTGGGTTAAAAAGAAATTCATTTTTTAAGCGACTTTCTCATCTGATTACAAAGTTTATTTAAATATTGTATAATAAACTGAAAAAAAATTTCATGAAAGTAACTGGAATAATATTTGTTTCATTGAGAATAATAATAATTTAAAATTATATACAATAATTTAGTTACATAATCTGGTGTGCAGGTGAACCTAGCTTCTACGGCCACAAATATCCATGTGTCCATCTATTTTTGGTGATCAATTATTGGTGGTACTATTATCATCAGGAACGTAGCTACCGCCGTATCAATGATACGGGGCCCCAAGCTACAAGGGCCCCAACATGTGTAACTACAATCCCACCAATAGAGCTCTCACCTAAAAAAGGGCCCCGGAGGAATTTTGATACAGGGCCCACGTAGCTATGCCAGTGATTATGATATTCAAAAGCCTACATTGCTCTTTCCTTCTTTTGTTAAAGCATGGAATGCTAATCATTCTCCCTTTATGATTTTTCCTTGTATATTTCGTCATAGATTTTCGTTGTTGTCAAAAGCACATTGAATACTGGTGTGGGAGCTTGTTGACAAAAGTGCGACGTAGAGTGAGGGGGAAAAGCATTAACTAGTGGTTTACGTAACGCTTTTATGCGTTCTTTGCAAAATAGCTGGAATTCCATCTGTTTTTCACGCACGTGGTAGTGTAGTCTATACATAGCTGGTATAATGTCACAGATAACGTGATATTAAACAACCTATATAGTTTGCGATGAAATGCATTACGCGCGCTTGCTTAGCTTGTTAAGTTTTGATAAGAACGTCATCGCCTTTGTCTTATCTTCTAAATCGATGATGAATGAGTATCGTGAACGGGATTAAATTAATCGATCGCCCGTGTAGAAATCGCATAGTAAGTTATATTAATGGAAGTATACTGTTTGGGAAGCACTTTGTCATGTTTTGTTATTATAAGTTGGAAGATAAATATTTTATGTTTTGTTATTGACCTTGAAAATTAAGATTGTTCGATCTGGTGTTGTAAGATTTTAATAAGGCAGATATTGTTAATGGAATTATTTTAATTAAGCTTATTGTACATTCATCTTTGAGAATTCTTTTATACTTTTATCGTTTGCTAATTAAATGAATGATAACGAAAATAATAATTATTATTTTTGAATTTGTTCGTGTAAGGTGATTCCCAAAAGTGATCGGACATTTTTAAATGTATAAAAGTAAGGTTTTATCTTTAATAAAATTTGATTTTTCATAAAAGAAATTTTTTAAAGTAATATTTTATTCCATTTTTAACAACAAAATTACAAAAAAGAATGTTTTAAATTTGCCTCACGAGGAGTGAAAATTCATGACGGTCACATAAACACTGCAATCATGTGTTTTTCATTGAATTCAAACCTGTCATTAGATTTCTGCTTGTTATGGCATTTGTAAAATTTTGATAAAATGTCGAATTCGATAGTTGGGTTAAAATGTTCAAGTATTGAGATTCTTCAAAAAATCACAAAAAAATCCAATTTTAAAAAAAGATATTTGTTATAATAAATGTATTTTAAAATCATGTGCATTTTGTTTACCTGTGTACGCGTTTTTATTGACAAATATGCACTTTTTATAAAAAAGTTTCCGCAAAAAGCAAAAGTTGGCAACAGTGAAGTGTATGAATTAATTGGTTGGAAACACGCTATCGCATTTATCATGTGACTATGACGTCACATTAATTCAGTCCAATGATCGAATACTTGAAAAAAAATACGCCACAAAACAGAAACACTTTATCATTTAGTTCTTAATAGGATATTTATGAAATTAATTAAAATTGCTTACAGAGAGTTTCCTAAATTTTTTTTGGATTGAGAGTTTATCCTCGGCAAATTTAGGCTAACGAAAGGTACAAAAATGCTTCATTGTTACTTTGTCCGGTGTATTTTTTAAAAATTTTGTTTTGCAATATTTAATTTAAAATTTCATCTCACATATCATTGTCCTTAATTTCTTTTCTTTTTAATTTTTTCACTAATCAACTAAATATATTACTTTATACATACACCCGAAGAAATTATTTACCTTGCGCCATTTATAAGCTATATCAGTGATATTCTTAACCTATTACTCTAATAGGGTACACGAATATGCTTTACAAGAAACCTCAAACATGCAAGAGGTTTTAATTCACCTAAGCGGGATGTTTTGGACGCTGTCTAATTGATTAGACATAATTAGAAGACAGTAAACCTCCCGAAGTTTAGAACGTTGTGTAATGAAATGCCTAACCTGCTAGTTCCAATTTAGTATGTATACACACTTACGTAATTGTCGTTTACATATTTATGATATTGGTGGATAACTTATATACTGAACCATAGAATAAATACTCCTTCAATTATTTTCTACATTTTTTTCCAGTTGTGAAGCGTTGAGGATAAATACTTACATTTCCATGCTATTTTGGGTAGAGACGGAATTAAAGAGAAAAGATAAACATCTATATTTAGTTATTTTCCATTCTTTTTCTATTTTATTATAAACGAAGAATGTAGATTTTTTTGTGAGTAATAAGTTCAGAATTTTTGTTAAGACATTTTATGTTCCTATTTTAAAGTAGCTGTTGTTGATTGAATTGCTTGTATTTAATGTTCACGTAAATTGAACCAAAATTTTGAGCTCTTTTATCGATCAAAACAAAAAAAATTCCTTCAAAATAAATAGAATAAGTAAGCAGATGCTTGAATATATTTTAATATCTGTTGGAATCAATCTGCTTTTTACTGTGTGTACGTTTACAATATATTTCGTTTACTTTACTACAAAGCTAAATGATTTTTAAAAAAAAAAAAAACATGGATTAATTTAAAAATCTCAGTAGTCGATCGAAGTTTATAAATTTTATGGATGCAATTTATCAAAAGATATAAATATTTTAACAGATTACTCTTCAAATTAGGCCCTTTTAAAGTGCTCTGAGTTTAGTTCTAATTCCTTTACTGAAGCGGAATATATAGCAAGTGAGACCAAAAAAAAAAAAAAAACGCGTTTCTATTTGTGAAATAATAATTATTATTGGAATGCCAAAGAAATTATTTTACAATTCGCATTTTCGGAAATGTTCAGTTTTATTCGTTTCTTCGAAGAATATACGATTTGTACCCTAACTCAAGAACAAACTCCTAAAATAAAGAAAAAGGCAGAGAGAGAGAGAGAGAGACATAAACAACTCGGAATTCGAACTTGCAAATAAAATTTAGAAAATATGCTGAACTCTGCAGTTTATTTTGCGTTTAGATCCTTGTTTAACATAATGCTAAACAAGAGCAGTGTTTTTTTGAATCGGTAGTTTATATTCCACTGTATTTCTAATAAGCGAATTCTTTTTGGAACTCAATTCCTTGCGCGTTTCTCTTGCTTCTCGAGAAATGGAAATGCGATACATAGAGCAGGTTACTTGAATGCATTTTTGTGTATTGCATTACTGCAATGGGAATAGAAGATGTAATCTGATCATTTTGATATTTTTCTCCTATTTTCTTTTTTTCTTTCTTTTATAATATCAATAACCGTTGTTTTTTCCGTTATGATGCGCCTGGGTTATTTAAAGTAGTCGATTTTTTAGTTTGTCTGTGAAATTTTATACGCAGTTAGAAGAATAGGATACCTGCTCATGTATCGACCTCGTCAGTAGTCTCGTCTTGCTTTATAGTTCGATATTAATAAATACTCACTTGAAATTTTATACGTATATCTTCCAGCTACTATGCAGAACATACGCCGTTATACTCCAGTTTTCACTGCCCCATTATTCTTAATTATATCCTCTTATATACTTCAAGGCTGCGGTAGCCGTGTGGTCATGGTCAAGAAATGGTCTGTTAAAACCCCAGTTCATCGACCCTTTGGCGATGATTCTTTACACCAGAAAATTGTTGTAACCCTCCCCCTTGTTTTTGTAAAAAAGTGTTTTGCTTATTAGATGTATGAAACCCTTTGAAGCGAGTGGCTGGCGCTATAACCAGCTCCGAACCAGTTTAACAATTGGTAATTAATAGATCATTAAAGTTATTTTGTTTTTAACTTTAATTGAGTTATTATTGAATAAGAATTTGACTATTGACTAATTAAAACGAACCTGCAAAAAACCGAAGAAATCCTGATTTTATATGGTTGGCGTTCTATTCTCTTCGAATTCTGCTGCCGCTTTTGACCTGCCATGTGGAAGGGTTGATGCACGTTAAAATTCAATGTTCGAAGTCCTCCTTGTAGGCGTGATGTCGTAGTTGGAGAGGGGGTGCGAGCTCAGGCGTCTTCCTTGTCACTTGACCGTGTTTCAAAATTGAGAAGTCTGTCTCAAATACCTTCATAATACGACTTACATGTTTCAAATTTATTATATATACATTAACCTATATAACACAAAATGCACCAAAAATATTTATTGAACCTTCAGAAGGTACTGCAAACCATAACAGGTATTTTTCAGGTGCATTGGATATCTTTTAAAAAATTATAACTGTATGAGAAAATTCGGCTGGTTCTATAAATAATTTGGAAAATTTTTCTTAACATTATTTTTTATACTTTTACGTTTTCATTGCATTTTGAAGTATTTTGATAATTTTATTAAACTTAGCGAGAATTTAAAATGCGTGCGTTTGCTCTGTTGGAAATTTGTTGATTGAGATAATAAACGTTTTTGTTGGTCATGCTTGAAAATCCGAGATGTTTTTTTTTTTATCTAAAAATCAACTTTTCTTTTAACATTGGAATACTACATCGTGCTGCTAATCTTTGCTTTCGTTCCCTTAATATCCTTTTCAAAATAAGAAAATATAAACAAAATTGACTTAGTTTTTGAATATGCTGCAGATAAATTACTATACCTTCCTTTTCTTTGTAATGATTTATTTACTGTGATACTAAGATATACAACCCTTTTAAAATATATTTTCTTCCTTTACTTTTGCTTCATTTCCTTTCTTCCACTTTCAAATTCATAAGTCTTATGTCTAAAGCAAGTCTCATTTTTGTAAAAAAAAAAAAGGAAATAAATAGATAAATAAATAATTTTCTTCAAAAATAATGATGGTGTTTCCCAATTCTTCCCGAATAAAACAAATTTCTTTTATCAAATTAAAGCATTCCCATTACTGCGAAAATTTGTTTTGCATTCTTTAGTGTTTTGTGCATTTAATGATGCATCCCTATGAAATGACTTTTTCTTACTTGAAAGCGAAGTTAATAAAAATTCTTCACGTATTTAAAGTGGATGAAATCATTTTAATGATTTCCTCAAACGGCGGAATCCTGTTTTAGTATTGTCATCTCGAATGTCTTTACTGGGATCTCCCCCCCCCCCCACACACACACGCACACTGTGATACTTTGGACGAATTCTTTATTTTAAATAAGATTTGTAAGGCGCCACGCTGATAAACTTAAACCATATTGTATTTTATTTCTTTAACAAAGTTATTTTGTTAGTGAAAAATCAAAATCCAGCTCGATGCTTTGTTAAATAATTTTAATGCAAGATTGTTTGTATCCTAGAGAAATATGACTTTTAAAATAATATACTGGCTTTTGTTTACATTTTTAGTAAGTATTTTTTAACAAATGGGTATTTCCGTTAAGTTTTAAACAAACTCATTTTGAGCACATTTTCTTTTTGTAATGATAGTTTATTTGCGAAATCCGATTTTTCATTCGCTAAAAATTTTTATTGTTAAAACAATTTTTTTATTTCTAGCTCAATTATTTTAATATGATTATACTTTCTTTAGGGAATATTTAATAAAATTTGTCGGAATTGGAGTACTTTGTGTAAATTTAATTGCGACAAATTTTGATTTATTGAAACATTATAACATGATACAGTAAAATTTAAATTGATGTAATATGAATCGTCATGTTCTGAAATGATACTATGGTTTTATTTTAGTACTTGTTTGTTCATAGGAGCGTACATAAAATAATAATTATAATGAAAATTAAAACTTTTCAAAAAAATATAAATAGTTTTGTGGTAGGTTGGAAATTAGCCCGGCTCATTTAAATTTGAATCTCTAAAAAATTTTGTCTATCTAGGATCAGAAATAAATTACCAAAATGACATGAATCCTGAAATCAGAAAGAGAATTTTTACAGATTATCACTGTTTCCTTGGTTTAAGATCATTACTGAAGTCTCACTTAATAAAAAGAAAGACAAAAATCCTGTTGTGTGTATAAGGTACTGATTAAATCAGTATTGACTTATGCCTCAGAAACCTTGACAAAAAAAAAAAATGAAGTGAAGATCTTGGCGACTTTTAAAAGAAAGGTTCTGCAAACTCTGAAGGTGCTGTTCTCGATAATAACAGTTGGGGAAATGATATAATTTTGAAATATATAAGATTTTTAATAGTGACGATATTATTAAGTCCATAAAACTAAGTAGAATGAGATGGGCAGGGCATATTGTAATAATGTGCCCAGAAAGAACAGCATTGAAAATTTTTAATGCAACTCCCTCTAATAAAGATCAAAGAGAAGGCTGTCATGCCAATGCTACTGTTGCTGATGATGATGATAAATAGTTTTATTGAATGGCTATTGCTCACTAAAAAATTTTGAAGACTTATTTTTCGGTTTTTACTAAAGACAGAAATAAATTCCAAGATACTGGCTGTAAAAGAATTTCCATCGTATAGAGAATTTATTTTTATATTGTACGATTGGCCAATGAGAAACGTTTTTCGTTTTGAACGTTTTTGGAAACTGCGTTAAAAATGCTAATGAATTTCTAATTTATTGAAATATGTCTATATATTTTTTCCCCCAGATGATTATATTTCTTTTTCTTTCTTTCAAACGCGATGCGTGAAGATTTTATATTTTTGAAGTAATAAAAGATTTTTATTTTCATTGGAATGCCGGTAAAGGTTTGACTTCTTTCAAAGGCTTAAGAAGAAAGGATGAAAAAAAACCAAGTTTTCTTGCCTATTTAATTTTTTTCCCGGTATTGACTAACTATAGAAACATGCTTTTCATACCGCCCTATCAGATAAACCACCCAGACATCCTCACATTTTAGCTTGAGGGAATGTTTCTATTGATGTTAATTTTTCACATTTGAGTAAATTATATGTACTTGCTAAGTCGTGTATTTGTGTGTCTATTTTTCTAATTCATTTAATATTATGCTATCGTATACATATCGTAACATTAAATTTTTAACAGCATTGTGACGTTTTATTTATTTTACTCGTTTGTTTCAATCCATGCATCAAATGTTTGGGTTCCTTGAATTTTTTTTCGAAAAAGAATTGCGTTTTCAGGTTCAGAACATGGATTATTGTCGATAATTTGCGCGGGAACAGTTTCCAAAAATAAACTGAATACAAATCTCAATTGTAAAACTTCTCTGGATTTAGCAATTTTTCAAGAAGGAAGCATATTTCCAGTTTAACAATCAACTGCTGAAGTTTCTTTTAAAAAGAAATACATACATATATCAATAATTCTTGTCACTGCCAATCAATCTTTAGTGGGCTCCAAAAGTTAGATTTCTCTTTTATAATCGTGCTTTGTATAGAAATATTCAATAAAAAAAAATAAACCAACCCTTTCAGCCGAATCTGTTGTATGGGAAGTACATCCATAATGACTCTTTTTACATCTGTATGAAAAATAAGAATCCAAGTATAATTACGAAATAAAATATCACTGATAGTTTGAAATTTACCATTTTATCCCCATCGAAGTAATAGTAACTCGTGCATCATAAAATCAGAATTATGAAAAACGTAACAAATATCAATCGATTACCTTTCACCTTTTATTGACTCCTCTTGTTGAGTACATAAAATTCGATCTTTGCGATATATATTATGTATAACCACAATTCCAATTACAGTTACAATTGAGATTGTGAAGTTATTATGATTCAAATATACGACATGTGAATATTTTCTATAAAGTTAAGCCTTGAAGAAGCTTATATATATATATATAAATTTTAAATCTCATCTCGCTGAATAGTTTACAAATGAAACAAGAAGTCATTTTTATTTCGTTTTTATGTATGCAATGATCATGCAAATAGTTACACGAAATATTCTAATTTATCTAACTTTATAGAATAATATTTTATCATTGCTTGCTTTATATCAGAAATTCGATATCTTTTTAATTGAATTTTCTGGAAATTTAAGAAAAAAAAAACAGAATTTTTTTATTATTATTATTTTAGAATTTTTTTTCAGATGATAATAATTACATTATTTATATATTATAAATAATGCAAACAGTGCAATAAGGTTTTTTTGTATGATTACAATGTTTTGATTTCTGCAATAGATTTTTTCACTTACATTTCAAAATAAAGTTATGATGTATCTTTTTAAAAATGTATTGTTCTCTGTAGAAATTATTTTAAAAATTTTTCCTATGTTACACTCGCTTTTTTTTTCTAATCTAACTTAGATTTATCTTTTTATGTTATAGTATAATTTCTGTTTTTATTTGCTTGTCTATTCATTTTTTATTTAGCATTTACATATCAGTTTGTTGTTGTTACTAATGCCATCTGTCTGACGATGTCAGGTCGAGGCCCACGAAATTCATCGTGGAAAAGGTTTAGATGTAAGCTATCGTTAGCCGTAGCTTTGAGCACCATACAGGTGACAGTGCGCTTTGGCTCAGATCCACCCCAATTTTGAGGGAGAACACCCTAGGGGCAATCAGGGACCTCCAACCTCTCTTCCCCATCCACCAACTTCACGATAGGACTTGCGGCTTGATGGCTATTTAGAGTATCTCCATGCTACAAAGGCATTATACATTTACAAACATCCATGTCCTCTCCGGGATTCGAACCCAAGCCCTAAGGCCCAGCAATCAGCGTCGCTAACCACTATACCGGATGGGCGACACATATCAGTTTGTTTTGAAGGTTACCGGTAGTCTTGTGGTCATGGTCACGATCTTGTGGCTGGCGTGTCATGAGTTTGGGCCTAGTGTCACTCAAAATCCGCCGTGTAGAGTAACTGATGCACTTGGATGAACAGGGCTAAAAGTCCTCCCGTGGTGTGGTGTGGAAGTTTGGAGAATGCATTGCCAGCTCAGGTGTCGTCCCCGTCACTCGACCGTGGTTTAAAGTTCAAAGTTCATCAGCAATAGCCCTTGTGTTGATTTGTAGTCCGAAATTAATAAACTTTCATGGAATGTATTGACTTTGACATTTATATTAATATTTATGTTTAATATAAAGATGTTTAAATGTTATTTATTCGAAAAGCATTTAATTTTCATTTTATTATTAGTGTGAGAGTACCTGTTATTGATATTGCGTCTTCTTTCTTTTTGCCAGGAACTTTGCGAACTCTCCACAGGCAAGTCTGTGATGACGAAGAGCTTCAAATCGAGTGCTGGCCTAATACTGTGATTAGTATTAGCCAAGCAGAGTACGGCAAGCCCGCTGCAGGTGACATCCAGTGCCTCGAGATGAGAAATCCATCGGAAGGCAGTCACTTGAAATCTGGATGTGTGGCTCAAGATGTCCGAGAGGTAAGTACATGCAAAATTTTAGAATGCATAGCTTTGCCGAGATGTTAAGATTTTCCCACTCTCTCGGCAGTCTTAAAGAGCTAACTATATCTAGGATTAAAATATATACAGGGTATCCAACTACATTCGGAATCGTGATTTTACAAAAGCTTACAAAATAATAATGTTTTCGAGATAGTTAGTGTCACATATGAATTGAAATATATATAAAATTGTTTTAAGAATGTTATTACAATAAAAAAATTTATTTAAATGCATTTTTTTTTGTTGGCAAAAAGTGATATATTTTTAAAACAGTCTCCTTTTTTGGAAAATACTTCAATAATAATAATATTTTGCCTATATATAGCTAAGACTTCTGTACAGAGCCTGAACTAGGATTTTTGAAAAATTAACATTATTCAATCGAAATAACAACCGGTGTTTTCTGTAAAAATTTCTCTACTCTGATGTATTACGAGGGATGATCAGAAAAAAGGGTTACAACACGCTGCATTTGAAAACTATATATTGTGGAGAAATTTTGTTTCCCCGGAGGGAAGACAAATGGCGCTATACCTGTCATACAGCTGGTTTGTGGGTAGGTAGTGAAAGCTTCCAGACGGTTCAGGACGATTGAAATGGCAAGAGCTTAGGAAATTGGTCTCGTTTGGAAGTGCGAGCCGTGATTCGATTTTTATGGGCAAAGAATGTATCCGCATCTGAGAGAGCAGAGCAGAATAATGAGCAGACAGCATGTAGCGAAAGGGTGTCACTCTTTTCAATCAGGCAGACAGGATGTCGAAAACCACAATATGGCAGGGAGCGGCCGGCCAAGTTCTTCAACGACAGAAATCAAGACGGCACGAATTGGGAGAACCGATTCAAAATTATCGACGGGTAACTGCGTGAAGCTCAGCCAGCTCACTATAACTCAGTCCATCTCTCGCCAGAGCTGGGACTGAGCTATGGTAGCGTGCAGCATATCATTTCTGATGTGCTGCGATATTCCAAGACAGTGCTGTGAAAACATCCGCCGAGACCTGACTCAATGAACAGGGACCTGATTTCTACCAAGACGGGTTAAGCAAGTTGGTTCTGCGTTCCGATAAATGCCTAAATAAACTTGGTGATTATGTCCAAATGTGATAGTCACGTATGCCTTTCAATTCCTTTTTGTATTCTGTGTCTATTGTCAATAAATATTTCTTTATTTGATTTGTAACCATTTTTTGTGATCACCCCTCGTAAAATATGAATAAATCCTTTTCTAAATTATGTATTTTGAAAATCCTAGTTCAGGCTCTGTGTGAAGTCTTAGCTATATCTAGAAAAAAATATTATTACAGAAATATTTAGAATGTTTTGAAAATATGCCATTCTTTCTTTATTTTTTGTGCATAAAAAAATGCATGAAAATAAATTTTCTTGTAATAATATTTCGAAAACAATTTTATATGTATATTCTTATTCACACAGCAGGTGACACTAATATTAAGAAAATTTATTCGCTCGCTTTTGTAATATCACAGTTCTGAACGTAGTTGGATATCTTAAAGCATAGGTTCCCAACCTTTTTTGAACTGGCGCCCCTTTTCTAGTAAATCTTTCGATACCTCCCCCACTCTAAAGAAATAAGAGTGTACATAATACATAGTGAAAACAAGACTTAAATTTTAAACAATATTCTATTATTATTAGAATATATTTTTTAGTTTGATTTTTTTTCTGAAGCCCCAATTTTTTCACTTACGAATTTGAAATAGCTATTGCCACAAATGTATTTAAATGTGTAATGTGTTATATATTTTAGTCAAAGATAGTATATTTTTGGAATTTAAACGCTACTAAATGTTTTCATTTAAAAGAGTGAAATAAAAGTTTTAGCTTACCTGTTATAAAGACAGGCAGGGGTTTTGATGATACGAAGTAATTCATAATAAACTATTACTTTCAAGATAAATATGAATTGACAGTTTCAGCCTTTAAAGAATCCCTGGTTTACATATTTAATTATCTTTCTTGGATAATATGCGTAATGAAATGCAGTGGACGAGACATTTTTCCTACTGCTCACAGACAAAGACGACACGTGCCCTACAGAAATTAAAAAAAATACAGTATATCATTTAGTTTAATGTAGGTCTGAATGTGTGTGTAATGTAATCTTTAATTTTTTCATCCACTTCCCGAACTACCAAAATATGTGAATTTTCGTAGATGCGATATAGAAATGAGATTAAATACATGCAATCAACATAAGGTAAACAGTATTAAAGTTTACTTTTGTTAGTACATAATCAGCGCGTGTTTTTTTTTTTTTTTTTTAGTCTTTTTAGACTCTCCAAACCCCTCCGTGCCATCTCAACGTCCTCTAATTTTCTCTGAGTCTTATTATGCCCCCCCCCTAAAAGCCTCAAACGCCCACAAGGGGGGCGTTATCGTCCATGTTGAGAACCTATGTCCTAAAGAAATGTCTCTAATTTGAATTATCTAATTCGACAAAACTGTCTTAGCCTTAAATAAAAATTATTTAATTTTATCTCCAAGTAATGTTAAAGAAGAGGACTTAAAATTGGAATACTTTTTCGGATAGAAATGTGCTTCATCATTAAAATCATATATGTTCTGACTTTGCTCTGTCCTATTCTATTTTTCAAATTTGAAACAATTCAGTATTATAACAGATTTACTGCAATGCTACATATTTAATTAAAAATTGACATATATGTTTCTGTTTGAAAATGTGTTCCGAGTTTTTTTTTCTTCTTCATGTTCTTTTAATATTTGTCGAAGACATTCTTAAACTAAGTAATGTACAATCAGCTTGAGATATATAACATAAAAGCTTGAAGGAAAATATAAGCTAAATGAAAACGGGGGAAATAAATGCAGGTTGCTGCTCAAATCGATTCGGAAAGTAATGACTAACCTAATCCTGACTAGACGATTTTCAATTTGTTTCATCTACAATGAAATGAACTGCTATGTTCACGGCATTAACTCGTCTTTATTATTTCCCTCATTTAAGCTTTTCTCATGAGAATAATTCATTTATAAAAACTAAAACATTAAATTCTCCCCAGTTCCTAATATATTTACATAACAACTCTGGGAAATAAGTATGGATTAGCTGCAAAAAGTACAATGGATTGAACGAAATAAAATCATGATAGTGAAGCATTAGGCATAGAATCGAGTCTCCTGCAACGTTGTATTTTTTCCTCCTTTTGATTATCTCTAAAATTACATGGCAATTTTTTACTCGAACTCTTTTTATAAAATGTTGGAATACTTTTATAACAACAGTAAAAGATGATGAAGCGCTTTTATTTTCAAATCAGTATTTTTTCCCCCACGTTTAGGATTATACAAAAAAATTGTTTGGTCTGATTATGAAAGTAATTTATATACTTCACAACAACTGATAGAATACCATTGGTCAGGGGTGGGCAAGTAACTTCCCTCGAAGACAGCAAGTGTAGTATTGCAGACAGGCTTTGGGGGGTTCTTGGGTCCAGACCCACCCCCCAAAGCCCTTGAATTTTTTTCGATTGATGTGTTTGTAATAATCCTTTATATATATAACATAAAATTTAATTAAGTACTTGCAATTAACTATTTATTTTATAATTAATGCTAATTATCAATTCAATAATTTGTTTTTTACTGTTTTTTTATTAATAAAATCGACAAATCAGAAGAATGAATTGGCGTTGTCTTGAGGTATGATATAAGATTGGGGGAGTTTCGACCCTGGACCCCTTTTCCTTGAAAAATTTGTGTGTGTACTACTGATTTGGTTCAACACATATCTGTGAGAGTGTGTAAAATATGATGACGTTTAACTGATCTGATGAGAAATATCGCTGCAATAAAAAAAAATGTATACCTTTTCTCACAATAAACAAATACGTATTATGAAGATAGCAATTAATGACTACATAATCGTCGATTGTAATATTCTAATTGGGTAATGATAGATTTCGAAGTTTCATTTATCCATTTTTATTATAAAATTACCTTTTAGTGCAAATAAATGTATTCAGTGTTCATTCTAGAATTGCTTTGTGAAATAAAATAGTTTGTAAATTGATGTGGTACACACGCGCGCTTCAATATTTATGCATAATTTAGTAAATATGTGTTGAGGTCAATGTAATAATTTTAAGCACGTTTACGTACACACACACACACACACACATACATACACATACTCATACTCACAAATTAAACTTTTAGAGAGAGCTATTATTTTAAGTTTAAAATATAAGTAATTTATTTAATCCGTAAGTTTTTTTATCTCTATTTATATCTACAATGACTGATTCATTATAACATATATACAAGGTCTTTTCAAAAGTATCCAAACTTGAATTTTCCCATGTCCATAGAAATTCTTAAGCGGCGTCACTGAGTACAAAGGTGACAGTTTAATGCTGAATTAATTTCAAGCTTAATTTTTTCACTTCATTCCGGTTTCCATTGTACTAGTTGTTTCCTGCGGGCAATCGAGTAATTTGCTGTTATACATGTTCGTTGGATCCCCCCACCCTCCTCTAAAAGTGACTGAATAATTTGAGCAGAGGTACTGCATCAAATTACTTGGCTATTAATCAAAAACTTAGTTATTTTCTAAGTGAAATAATTCTGAAGATTCAGTAAGTATTTGGAGGCAATCTTATCAGGTTTTACACAAATTAAGGAGTGGCTTAACCGATACAAAAGTGGCCGCATTCAGTAGAGAATGACCAGCGTTCTGGAAGGCCACAAACTGCTCGAAATGCAGCTGTTGAAAAGGTGGAACATCTGATAATGAAAGACTGCTGAACTAATTGAGATCAGTATAGGTTCTGCACATGCAATTCTGTGAAATCATGTGCAAAGCGACTGCAAAATTTGTTCCCAAGCTTTTGTCGGTGGAACAGAAAGAACTCCGTCGTACAGTTGGACAGAATCTACTGCACACTGTCAATGCTGAACCTGGCTCCTTGCGACTTCTGGCTGTTCCCGAAAATGAAAATGCCATTGAAAGGATCCCGTTTTCAGAGTAGAGATGAGATAATGCAGAACGCGACGGTGGAGTTGAACACCATTCCAAAATAAATCTTTTAAAATTGTTTTCGGCAGTGGAAGGAATGCTGGGCTAAGTGTGTAAAAACGCCAGGGGATCCCAATCTCAAAAAGTGACTCGGATATTTTTTCTGGCCAAAAGTTGGATACTTTTAAGCAGATCTTGTAGTTTCATAAAAATTACTTAAAGTTGAAACATTAATAAATTATTCCTAAATAATCACATTGACCTGAATTCATTTGTAAGTATTAATGATAACCGATGGATGTAATTAATGTGCATTAGTTATTACATTTACCAAAAGACGTGGTTATTATTAATAATAACCGGGTTTTTGTTACTTTAACCGTAACAAATATAAGTTAAATAATTTCTTAAACTAAATATCTCCAAATCCCCGTAAGTATGCCTCATGGTATTTACAGAACGAATTCTTGTAATACCATAAAAATATGCTGAAATGTTGCGTTAATTGCAGGGAATACAGTCTTCTTGTAGAGAAAAGCAAAAATGTCATCTCAAGATTTCATCCGATTTATTGAAGGAAGATCAATGCCCTGGTGTTCAAAGATATTTAAATGTTGCTTTCAAATGTAGACCAAGTAAGTTGTTAAATTCATTATTGATTTTTAGTTGTATTGTACATTCGTTATTGATTTTTAGTTGTTTTATATTAGGGATTAATCTTTGTGGTAATTAACAAAAAAGTATATGCGCTCAAGTTACGGAATATGCCGTATGTGTTTGAAAGAAAAATGACTCACTCACTTGACACGACATCTCCAGAACTATCGGTTTACAGACTTGAAATTTGTCAGCCATGTTTCTTTCGTTGAGTAGAGATCCGATAAGAACGGGCTTTACAGAAAACCACTCGTAAGGGGGATGGGTTACGGAAGCGTAAATCACCCTATTTTCTTAACTATTAGACCTATAGACTTATATTTGGCAGACATGTTTCTTTCGGTGAATAATTGATCCGCTTTGGAAGGGTTTTGTGGAAATCAACTCCCAGGGAAGTAACGGAAGCGTTAGATGAAGAAAATTCTCTTTTCTTAAATAGTAAATTTATTGATTTAAAATTTGGCAACCATGTTTCCTCTAGAAACGGGTTTTGTGGAAATCGACTCCAAGGGGAGTTACAGGGGCGTGAAGGATAAGTATATTTCCTTTTTAGGAAACCCTGTCCTTTTTAAATCAAAAATCGAATGCTATAAGAGTATTTTGGAATACAATCAAAAGCTTAATGCTGGGACTTAAGATATCAGTATTCACACTCAACATCATAAATTATTCAGCGAAGCGGGCGTGTATCAGTTGTTCGTTTTTCAAGCTAAAACGCGTGTATTTGTTTAAGTGTTATATTACTTTTTATGTATATGTTAAACAGTGTGTTATTTTTCATGGTTGACATTATCAAAAAGTTTTTTTATAGCCTAGCATTTTGCAATCTTTACATAGGATTTCCTGGGAAATATTTTGCAACCTTGGATCAGCTTATTAAATGTCTGATTTATTTATTTTTATAAGAAAATGTATTGAGTTTTGTATTGTAATTTTCGATGCAATATCTATGTTTTACGTTTCTGCATTAACCTTCTTCCCTTTATTGAGTAATACAGAACGGCGGGGAGCTTTATTGAATTTAATTTAAGGGAAAGTATTAAATATTACAGTCTCTCTTTCGAAGTAATATATACTATTTTTTTATCCATTTCTAGGTAAATTTTTTACCCGTGTAGTATGTGAAAATGATAAGCTTAAAATAAGATGCCGGAAGTCCTTGCGTATTGTCATATACAGTGCTTTCTTTGGGAGTACAGAAGAAGGTGCAGAAGAATGTCCAGAAGAAGAGAACAAAAAATACGAAGGTAATTTTATTCAATAAATTTGTTTAGAAGGTAAAACTATAAAATGTGCATTGAAATAGGGTGCTATTGTGGATTTAAATTAGGGTCTTCGACCTTTCATGCTCGGGGGTGAAATTAATAAATTTACAGTGATTCGCGGGCCACACGTTTGTCGAAAAAATATTGTATTCAGGAAATGTATATAAAAAAGGGAGGCTACAACTGATTCTAAGGGAAGAGATGGTGTTTATATATGTATGTATAATGTCGGTTTTTTAAAAAAGTTAAATGGAAGTCAAATTATAAAATATTTTGCAAATCTGTATAAGATAATAGTCCCCTTTTTTCAGAAAATTTCTGAGACTTGATGCATTGTGAAATTTTTTTATATTTAAAATTATTTAAAATACAATGAAATTTTTCAAAAATTCGTCATTTTCAGAAATTTTTTTTATCTCGAATGGATATTAAACATGTCAGTGAAATGTTTTAAATATCTATAATAACAGAAAAAAATGACGTTTTTTACGACAAAAAGCAAACGCATTTTTTTAATTGCCTCAAATTAAAATGAGCGGTCACTAAAATGCCTTTAGCGGGCCATTCGTTTGACGAGTTTAAAGATCCCTAATTTAAATGACGATCGGGGAATTTTTGTATGATATATTGGTGTTGATTGCATGCCAACATTTTTAGAACATTAAGTTTGTATTCAGTTGGCCTCTCTTTTTGTGATCAATATAATTTTTCCCTCGGTCTAAATTAGATGGCTGCCTTAACCTATGGAATAGCAATGGCTAGATATATGGAATATGGCATACATAAAACTCACAAATTGAGTGGGGATTTCATTGGTTGGTCTTTTTACTTTTACGTTTTGCCTTTGTTTGGAAGTATATAGAAGCTTTTGATATTTTTGTATTATTCGTTATTATGTTGATTTTCCCCTTCGTTTCATCAACACACACGCAGATTTTAAATTTTTAATAACAATCGTTTTCTGCTGTTCGCATGAAGCAATCGATCAGTATAAAAAGAAGGAAGTAGGTGGATTTGATAGCTGAGTGGTCATGATCGCTAACTCGTGACTGGCGTAATTTCTGTTAAGTCATGGGCTCGAATCCTTGCACCACTAAAGACTTGGCGTGTAGAGAAGCCAATGAACGTTGGATCTGTCTAGGTTCAGAATACTCACGTTGATACTCGTGGGATGATCGGAAAGTGGGGTGCCGCACACACACATATCCCAGGTTCGTCGTCACTTGGACGAGGTTCAAAATTTCGAAGTCTGTCGCCAATAGACCGGGTACAACAGGGGTGTCAAACTCGCGCGCCGCATGCATCACCACCAATATGTCGGCACGCAATAATATATAATAAAATTTTAAAAAATTCCCACGAATTTGGAAGGATAGTAGCAGAGAAGAAATGGCAAGTGTCAGGACATAAACATTTAATTTTTCTTGTTCTTTTTCATGTTTATTATAATGTATTATTGGAAATAAACCTAAGTTTCTGTAAATATTGATTTTTTTGTGACCCATCTTGAGTTAAGCCTTGCTTGTTGGGCCCAAGTTAGCCTTTGAGTTTGACACCCCTGGCGTACAACTTCAGAGTGAGATGTTAATAAAAAAATTAAATGGAACCAAATAAGGGCGACGTTAATAAATAAATAACTTATCAACATCTTATCATTTTTTGGAAAAATGGCTCACTTCCCCTATTTCTTCGCGGGTTGTGTTACTTTTTTTCAGTTAAATGTTTTGATAGTTTCTCAATCAATAGTATGCATATCTGTTAGGCAGTGAAGTACACGAAGGAATCCATGTTCCAAAATGTTTATGAAAAATAATTAAAATCATGACCTTCCTCCTAAAAAAAATGCGAACACAGCTGTCCTAGATATATGCAAATGATTTGAGGGACATGTGCGCAATGTTGGGGAAAACCCTGTTCTACAAAGTCTTGTCTAAAAGATAATCTGCTAAATATTGATGTGATAGTTCGACTAAAAGAAGTGATATAAAAAGAACTTTTTTTGAATGGAAACATTAAGCAGATTACTAGTAATCTTTTTTAATATCAAAAACATTTACTCTAGCTAACTGTAAACTACTTATCAAGGACTGACAGAAGCGCATACTTTAAGATAGTAACTGTCTTCTATATTAGGATATTGAATTACCTTAGATTTTTATTTTTTCAGACTAAATGAGATTTCTTTATAATAAAAGTCTAAAGAATTTTAACGCTGTGTTCCTAATATGATCTCAATATCATTTACTACCTTTTAAAATAAATGGAGTTAGTTTAATGTGTGTTTATATTTTCTGTATGATATGTAGGAAAACTGCGGATCATCCATGTACACACACACAACTAGTTTAAGCAACAATACCAATATTTTTTTTATGGCATCAAAAAATCCCATCATATCTCCCATCAAAAAATAAGTCGAAAAAGCTCGATTAAGAAGTAAATTAGACATCAAAACTAAAATAAGAGTAATGAGAATATTAATAATTTTTAGAACCACAACTTTTGACCATTTTGCGAATACTGAAGGTTGACCACTGTGGCTCCGGTAGCCTAATGGTTATGATTACGAACTCAAGGACGGAGCATCATGAGTTCGATCCCTAGTGCCACTAAAGACCCTCCGTGTAGGGCAAAGGTGTCAAACTCAAAGGCTAACTTGGGCAAAACAAAGTTTAAATTTTGGTGGGTCGCAAGAAAAAATCAATATTCTTAGAAACGTAAATTCATTTCTCATTATACATTATAGTTAACAGTGGCGTAACAAAGAATATTAGGGCTCCCTCGCAAAGTCAAGTTTTGGGCCCCCTAGAGTCCTGCCCCCCCCTCGATGCGGGGTTCTACGTTACGCCACTGTTAATAAACATGTATAAAAGAACAAGAAAAATTTTATTTTTACATCCTGACACTTGACATCTCTTCTCTGCTTCTATTTTTCCTATTTTGGGGGAAATTTGGACATTTTATTATATATTATTGTGTGCCGACATACTGGCCGTCCGGAAAAACGTTCGTTGCTAGCCGAGAGTTTGAAACTCCTGGTGTAGGAGGTCTGATGCATTTTAAATTTGTCAAAACCAAAGCCTTCCCGTTGGCATGTTTGCGTAGTTTGGAGAGGGAGTGCCGGCTCAAGTGCCGTCGTAGTTACTGGACCGTGGTTCAAAATTACGAGGTCCGTTGCCAATAGCCCGCGTGTTGATTTGTTTGTGTAACATAAATAAGTACTCACTCTCTGAAGATTGACGCCAAATGCCATCTAAATTTTTTTCGGCTGAAAGGACACTAAACTGATAATAGGATTGGAATAAATTTGATGTGCTCTTGCCTTTCATAAGATTCTTATAATTTTTACTGTTATTTTCTGTTTCTGATCAATCATACTGCTTACAAATTATTCGAAATCGTTATTTTTTCAACTAGTGGCTGTAAAAATAGCTGAATTGATAAATATTATTTTCCAGAATGTGAAGCAACTTTTGCTACCGAGACGGCGATGAACAGCTGCCATGGACGACGTAGATGTTCATTATCTGCTGATTCTATTGCTTTTGGCGTTCCTCCCTGTTCTGCCAAAGCAAAGATGTTTTTAAAAGTGGTCTACACATGTGGTAAGTTGCTGTTAAGATTTGAATCTACTGTTCCAATCTTCTCTTTCATTGCATCTAATTGTTTCTACTAAATGAAGCTTTTAATCTTCTTCCTTTTAATAATAATAATTTTATCTTTCAGTTCCTAAAGATTCCTTACAAGATCTGGAGTTTGAAGAAGATAATGATTTAGACTATCCGAGTATTTTCAAGGAACCCAACGCATCTGAAATACTTCATAATTTGAAATCGGCAGATAATCTTAACATTAAAGTCACCACACCATCCTACCATCATAACGGTGGGTAGATACCAAAAACTATTTATAGCTTTGCTTCATTAGTATTTCGTGATAGTTGCATTCTTTTTTTTTTTTTTAAATTGATTTTTTATCAGAAAATATACTCCATTACCGTTTTTTATATAATCTAGGAAATATTAAGATTTTATAGTTTTATGAAATTATTGACGAATATTAAGTGCAATATGTTTTTATTTGAAAAGTTTACAAAATTAGATTTTATCTTCTGATGGTGCCTACTCATCTCCTTGCTTCAATATTCATTTAATTTGAGATAAATTTTGTGGCTGTGGTAGCCTAGTGGTTATGTTCACGGACTCTTGGCCGGCATGTCATGAGTTCGAGCCTAGTGCCGCTATAGATCCGCCTTGTAGAGGGGCTGATGCACGTTAAATCTGTCGAGGCACCAACTAAGTCCTCACTTTGGCGTGGTGTAAAGTTCGGAGAGGAGGGTGCCGGCTCAGGTGTGTCGTCCTTGACACTTGATGATGATTCACAATTACGATGTCCATCGCCAATAGCCCTCATGTAGCTTTATATTGCGACATTAGTTAACACTCACTCAAATTTTTTAATTGCCTTAGCAGATTATTTTTTCGAGAATGAATGCACTTAGTTTTATTTTTTCATCGAACAATCAACTAAAATAGCGAAAATAAACCGGCAAATAAATATTTATTTGGTAAGAGTGGCATTCATTTGGGAACTATTATTATTTGCTTTTTTATTTTCCTTAAAATATTTTTTTAATTTCTGTAATTGGTACTTACGTATTATCGCAACCTATTGGCGACATTATATGAAACGAAGCACCTGATTTCCAATTCAGCTCGTACGACACATAGGAAATCGGAATTACCAACTTGGCGAGTTATTAATAAGGTTGACGATTGTTGCGACGTAAGTACCCTATAATTGAATTTAAAAGGCTAAAATCCTTATTTATTATATTTTAACCATTGATTTTTGATTTGATTGAAGAAAAATAAGAATTGTTTTCTTCATGATTTACTGTATTATTGTTCCTTTAAATCGATAATTTTGTGTTTTTTCTAGAATTGTTTTTCTTCCGGTAAATTGTTTGACTGCAAAACTTCAATATATATATCGCTTATTTTTTAATTGTACTTATCGCAAATAAAAAATTATTTACTGTCTTATTTAAATCTGAGCATTTCTCAACGTAAACTTGTAAAAATTATCAAAGCTATTACCCATCGTTTATTTTCAAGTTTATCACTGAAATTCACTCTGAAAATTCAGAATTCAATTGAAAAATTCAGAGTATTATATTAAAAATTTCAAATGATGTTTTTAAAAAAATATTATTAAGTTTTTCATTTTAGCTGAATTTTTCATATAAATTGTATAATTATTGAAAACTGAAGCTAATTGAAAGAAAATATTAATTTATGAAACTATGATCAGAGTCAAAATCTTAAAGCTATCTAATGTAAAATTTAGCTTTTATTATTAGAGTTCGAATAACACATTTTCTTTGCTTTCTTTCCCCCTCCAGATCCTGTAGAAATAACTGTTGCCACTACAACCAAAAAAGTAGATGTACAAAGTGACGAAACCAGTGACGATTCCACTGATGTGAATTGCACTGTTGTTGATGACAATCAGAAAGTTATAGGATTTATCTCTGAATGGATAGCAGCTTATAAATTTATAACAGGTATTTTCCCTTCCCATTTTGTTTTCAATAATGGTTTAGTATATACATGTGTGTGTTTATTTTGAATCAGATTCAACAGTTTCATTGCATAAACTCCTCCAAAATATTTCCACTGTACTCATTACCAAACATTTCCCCCAATAATTCTGTCACTTTAGGCTAGGAACACTTTTGAGATAGCACTTACTGGTCCATTGCATTCTACATATTTTCTTTTAACTGATGTCTAGTTTTTTTTCTTTCTGGTAATATCCTGGTCCCCAAGAAATCACTAAATTTTTCACAAAGTTCAATACAATAGCATTGTTTAGACTTTCTGTTACTTTGTCAAAAATAAACATTCAACTGCACTCACATTTCTTTACTCATCGGCGGTCTGTCAGCAAGAGACAGCTTCTGCAGGCAAGAAGAAATTGAAGAATGTACATTAAAATATATTGTCTACATATGTACATCAAATCACGCTTCTCTGACTTCATTTATTTATGAATAATTTTTTGTAAAGCACAAAAAACGTGATCTTTCTTGTACATGGTGTATATTCTCTTCAGCTTTCTTTAATGAGGATATCATACCCAAATAATATTGATGCTAAAAATAACAAAATGCCAAAAAAACATTAAATCCGTTTAATATTTGGTTGATTCAACATCAGTGTAAGCAAACTAATCAAGTTTATAAATTCTTCAATAAATAAGCATTTGCTTGTTTTGAATATATTTTTATTGCATCAGTTTATGAGCTGTAATGTGTAATTGACTTTATCAAATATTAAACTTAGAAGTAATATTACAACCTTAATATTTATTGATGATATGCATGATATATGATAAATATTATAATGATTTATTTTATTCACATTCAAATTTTTTGAAATTCATCAATATACTGATAATTTTTTGACCAACGTCTTAGTCATAATTATGCTACTAATAAATAATTGGAAATTAATATATGTAAAAAATTTACTTTTTAAAATTTTCTTCTATTTTTTTATTAACACTGTTATTTTACTTTGTAGAGAACAAAGAAAAATTTATATTGTATGTGACTCTAAGCCTAGGAGCTGGTATCCTACTCTTTTTACTTGTACTAACTGTACGTCTGTACACACAACAACAAAGAACTTTGAAGAAAGCTAAGTTAAATGTATCAGAACCTCTACCCACTTTTGAAGATTGCTCTGATTTGGAGCCATTTGATCCTCGACAAGACAACAGTGTGGAAGTTGTTCGATACACTAACATGTCCACCATAAGACGACAAGATAGCACTAGCCAGCCGCGAGCGCCGTTGTCTCATTCTATGAATAACTATTATTATAGTTAATGGTTACACAATATCTTAGTGAAACACATTTATATTATTGCTGGTCAATTTCTTATAGTCTAAATCATTTGCAGTATCACACATTTTTATTTTATATACTTAAAAGTATATGATACAGAAATCTTGAGAAACATTTATGTATTTTAATATAAATAATTTTAAAAGCAATAATATATACATATTAAAAAAAAAACTTTTTATTTGCATTTAAGTTTTTTTTTTGTTAAACAATTTCTATTTTTGTGCATTTATTTCATTGTTGAAAAATTAATCAAAAATTTTTTTTCCCATTGCATTTGGGTGAATTATTTTTTTATTCATTTGGTTTTATGACTGTACTGTTTGGATGTAAAATTAATATAAAATAGAAAGTAGATTTTTTTTGTATCATTTAGTGTGTATAAAATGAGAACATGTGTTTTTTGTTGTAGTTGTAGTATTTCTGTGCCCAATGTTTTAGTTGTTAGTTTTATTGTTTGTTTCTTGAGAATTCACTGACATTTTTCATCGAATGACTGTACTTACAAGTCAGTTTTTCCATTGTGCATTTATTGATTCTAGAGCTGCTAAGAAATGTTGTTAAAAGTTAAGACCAATGACATTTTAAAAGCAAACTGAAATATTCATTATTTTTTATACTTACAGTAAAATCTAATTTTAAGTATTAAATAGTTTGTGTAATTACTTTTTTGATATTGTACTAAGTAAAATTAATTGTTATTTATCATTCTTGAGATTATTTAATTTTCTTTTTTTCATTTTCATAAATTCAATTAATACATAAAATTTATTGAAGTCTTTTTTTTTTATATAAAATAATTTGATAAAAAAATTTTTTTAGTTACAATCCCATGCAAAATGATCAAAATTACATTTTTCTTAAATTCTAAAATTTTATACTTATTTTAATTTTTAAAAAATTCAGAAAAGTCAAAAGAATTGAAAAATATTTAAATATCTTAGCTGCTTTTGGCAGAAGGTTTTGCTATTATAAAATGTCTGTATTCATATAATTAATAATGTTAAAATTACTTTACACCTAAAACAATGAAACAACACATTAGAATGTTTACTTATAAAGTTCAAATAAAATTTTGTGTAATAAATTAAGGGAAGAAAATAATAACCAATATTTCTGAAATTTATTTATAACTTTTTATAATTTTGAATGCATTTCTTTTAATATCTAACAATGGTTTTTAATTGCTATTAAAATTACTGAGTTATATTGTATTCTACAATTTTTATAAATTATAAAATAAATTTATAAATGTTAAGTTTAAAGTAAACAATATATAAATCTTGTCATTTTCTACATTTTATGACTGTTTAGTTTTCTTAGTATTGTCATTTATAATTTTATGATTCTCTTAACATTCATCTTCAAAATGCATTTAATATGCAATCATATGGCTTTTAAATTTGTCATTGGTATTTAATTTATCATTTGAATCAGCTGCTATTTTTACATATGATATCTAGAGAGAATTTTTATTTTATTTTTTAATATTTAAAGTGTTTTGTTTTATTCTATTTAGATATATTATATGCTGTGTACTTATAGATCAACTTATATATATATTAATTTTTCGTTTTTTTTTCTTCATGTTGCATATGTTTTTATTCTGTCTTTGTATGAGGCAGGACCTCTTAAGACAGTTGACTCTAATACAACTAAAGATATCTACCATTTTTATCTAATAAATTTTGTAGTAAAAAGAAAATTATTGTACTTATTATTTTTTTTTTTTTTGAAGGTTAGTGTGAAATGCTTTTTATTAATGTAGAAGCTCTGTTTTTTTAAAGTTTAGAATTGTTGTTCTTAAGTACTGCTTTGAATCCTTATCAAATTTTAAAACATTATCAATTTATATGATTTATTACTGTACTTATTTTTAAATATTTATGAAAATAATTTGAAAATTTTAAGATTTGTATGTTTGAAGTTTGAAAAAAAATTGTTTTAGCAAGTATTTTAAATACAGCACATTTCTTCACATTTTTGCATGCATTGTTTGTGCATGTTCAAATGAATAATAGTGAATTGTTGATAATGTTTTGCATTTAAAAAAGTTTTTCTAAATGAAACACTTTATAAAGGAATGCCTGGTTTTTATTCACTTAAGTTCTTTTAATATATTTTTGTGTGCCATTCTATAAAGATGTGTTTTTTATTGTGTTACTAGTTAAGTATATAGTGCTTTGAAAGTGTTATAATTTTCGTTCCTCTTTAATACTTGTCGTTTTATGTAAACTGCATTGGTATGATATTTGTTTGTATTAAGTTATAACAAGGAAAGTTAAATTTGAATGCCCCTGTAGTTGGCTTAATATATACATTTATAATATTTCTTAGATCATTGATCCTTCTCATTATACTTCTAGTTGTATATTTTTATAAAAATTGTTTTCCTTTTTGTAAAAATGCCAAGGTTTAAGTATAATATATTTTTATATACAGAGTATAAAATATGCTGCAGATTGATTGAAGCATGTGTAAGTTCAAACAGAATTTCAATTATGTATTTACTTGCTAATGTAAACCTTGTATTTTTATTTAAAAGGCAGTATTTTAAAAATGTACGTTTACATTTAAACATTTCATAAGGAATTATATATTTTTTTTTACGAAATTAAATGTTCTTTTAGCTAAGATATGTTCAAATGTGAGGGGGAAAAAATACCTACTTAATTTTTAGAAGTTTATTAGTCTATCTTAAATTAATGACTGCATCTATATCAACTTGAATATTATTCAGTGTAAGATAAAAAATAAATTTCCAAATAAAGAAAATAACTGCTTAAAAAAAAGATGAACTGCTTAAAAGATTAGCTGAGTGATGAAGTCATTAAATTGATGTAATATTTAAAGTTTTAATTTTTCTAACAATAACGTGACATGTATTGTGAATAAATGAAAAAAAAATTTTTTTTTCATTTTAAGCAAGATGTTTTTCAAGTAGAGCCCTAAATATTTATATGCAAAAAATTATGCAGTTTACATAATTTTTAGTATCTTTAGTTTGATAATTTTTTTTAGTACAGCATAGGTTAATATTTGAGGCATATGTGCTTGAGTATTAGTTAAAGATAGTATATTCTCATAAGTAAATTTATTATTCTTATTGAGAGAGATTAATTTTTTTACCTAATTCTGAATACTTCTGGTTATAAAAATATGATTTGTGTGTGTAATTCCACTTGGTATTCCTATCACATTTTTGACAACTCTATTTGAAAAAATTGTAAAAATTTTCTATGGAATAGAAAAAATTTTAAGTACTATTTTGAATGTTACAAAAGCAAACTTAAGTGTTTTTTGATGTTTTTCAAGATTTAATATGATACAAATTTTATGAATTGGACTTGCGTAACTTATTTAAAGAAAAGAGTTTATTTAAATATATATATATATAATTCCTTTTATTTTAAATTGCATTGAATATTCTACTAATTATTCAATCATACCAGTGCAGTGCTTAATTATTTTATTTGATGTGATAATAATTAATGTATAAATTATAATATAAGCTTTTATCACTCAGATTTGGGTGTGTTGATAAAATTGAATTGTGCTCAATAACATATCCTTGAAAGAAACCTATATGAAATATTTTATAATTTAGAAATTTTGTGTCAAATTTTTAGAAAGAATAACTTTAAATTGATAGAGTATTTTTGAATTTTTGTAATTGAATGTCATGTCCTGTGTAATTTTATGGAATGAGCTCTCTATAAACATATCACTTAATCTATAGTTTTTCAGTGAAGTTGACAAAGAATGAACTTCTATATTATGTGTGCTTAAATAAATTGTTTGGAAGGAAGCTAACAACTTTTATTTCTTAAAAACATATAGAAGAAAAGAAAAATATATGTGTGATCACAAAATGTGCCTCATCTATAACATATCAAGTAGAATTTTAAAAAAAAGTGTAGAACTTATGCAAGCAGTTAAAAATGCAAAATGGTTGGAATATATAATGTGCCTCGTCTATAACATATCAAATGTAGTAAAGATCCAGTCTATTGTTACATTTTAAATTGGCTTCCTTTCTTACAATTTTATTATGCTTTTATCTTTTTTCTCATGTGAAGGAAACTTATAAACCAGAATATTTTGTGAAAAATCATGTATGCAGAATCATGATTATGTATATATCCATTTAAGTACATTTTGATACAAATGAGTTGCATTTGAATGAAAGAATAGCTCAGAAATTTCATATTTCTGTTAGGTAGCAATGTTTAAATGATAAAACTTTGAGAGAGAAAGATCCAAAGAGTACTATAAATATTTCTAAATAAAATTATTCATATTTTTATTCAAAATATCAATTACTAGTAACTACTTAACTAAAATAAGCTATGAAAAAGAAATCTAAAAAATAGAGTTGTAATGTAATTGTATCAAATTATCAAAATATAGGTATGAGTAATAAATTTCTTCCTTGATCAATTATTGTTGATATGTTTACAAAAATCATGAAGAACAACTATGGTATATATAGATTTTGAGATATAATTCGTCTATCAAGTATCAAATATTAGCTTGAAACTAATCTAGATTAAAACAGATCTTTTATTTTATTTTATTATTATTGTATTTACAATATGAGAGGTGAAAATGTCTTGTAATAAAATCATAACAATGATTTTTAATATCATTGAAATATGATTTCTAATAAGCAGGGATGCCTTAAGGCAAGGGCCTCAGCCTCAGGGGTGCCTGGTCTTCTTCTTGACTCATCTTCAATAAGATCATGATCTGAATAATTTTAATGGATATGTTCTCCCAGAAACTGGGAATTTTAAACTATCTGCCAATTGGCAGCAGTAGCAAAGCAACATTATTATGGGATGACCGTCGTCTAGGTCTAGACATTTCATCATACAATATCCTTATACATTTATTCAAAAGGCAGTAGTCAGTTTGTGAGATTGTGAGTCACACACATTTCTTTGCTTCAGGTTATCATTTGTACGAGTATTTGACAACATGTGCTATGTACTATCTACTTTTAAGGATCACAGTTGGGGCCTACTTTTGCATAGGGGCCAAGGCTCACAAAAAGTCTTAAGACATCCCTATTTATAAGCAAATTTTTTTGTCATGCTGTCTGTACCTAAGTACTAATTTAAAAAAAGCAGTATCCTACTCTGTCCATATCCATAGTAATCATGAATAGAAATATTTTTATCATACAATTACAAAATATTATAAAACAAGCATTATTATAAATGAGAATGCTTTAAAAAGACATACATATCCTATATATATATATAATTTTCTTAAAATATGTAAATAATGTTGATATATATTCTATCAAAAGTCATTTTTGACACTATTCTCATCATAAATTTATTAACATTATCTCATATAATAAAAAAAATATAGAGAATGTTTGTGATAGAAATCAATGCTGAGGAAATATAAAATATATATTCATCAATAAACATAATTTTATTAGATAGTTTGTCGAAATGTTTTTTAAATTGTTTCTGCTATATTCAGAATAATATAGCAGATAATAATATCTTAATAAATTAATAATAAAAATAAAATTATCTTAGCTTTTTTTTTTTTTTTTTGCAGCATTTATTACTTTTATATATTTAAGTTGGACTTTTTTTCTTCCATTTTTATTATATCTTGATTATGTTAACTGTCATACATGTTGAAAGAATGTGGCTTTCTTTTGTATTTAGGAAAGTAGAACTTAATATTTAAACTAAATATTCTTTTTGGTTTTCTTATAATTCTTTAGGGTATGTTTAATATTTAGTTGTATATATTTTTGTAAAACTGTATTTAATCTTTTATATTAGTTTTAGCAAAATTAACTTTGAAAAATATGTAAATGAAACAAAAATTTATGAGATTTTAAATTTTGAAAATGTTCTATTCTAGATACTTATAGGGATTCAATATTATTATAATAGGAACTGGAGGTATCTTCAAATATTCCTGATTTTCAAAATATAAATTTTTTCAAGGAAAAATTTTTAAGCTTTTCAAAAACAAAAAAATACTGCAGGAACTAGAATAAGCTTTTATTTCCAAAGATTGTATTCTAAAAAAACTTAAAGTAATTAAACATTTATCTCAATATTTTTAATTCAAATTATTAAAACATGTAGGTTGGCAATGGAATATTATGTTAATTTATATATGAAATTTGCATTTTAATTTCACAAACTTGTATTTTCTGGATTATTTTCACAATATGCACCTTTATGTATACATATGTGCACAATAATTACACAAATTTGCTGTGCAAATATAAATGACTTTTTAAGAATACTGCCACACCATTACTTTTCTATTATTGATTCAAATGTATTTGTTTTATGTGATCAAAAAGTAAGCATTTTTTTTCTTATGAACTTTGGAATGTTCATGTTTACACAGAGTTTAGCGTACAATAATGCACATCTTAAATGTGATTTTGTACAAGTACTACAGCACTATGAAGCAGCCAAATGCTACTTTTGTACATAAAGTCACGATAGCTTCTAGGTGCACAACTATTACACTATGAGCAGAAAAAATATATTATCAATAGATTTTAAGAACAAGTAGCACACTGCTGGAAGGATCCTTGCATAGTCAAAGTGCATATATAATATAATAGTATAGTTATATAAGAGGAATATACATATCATAAATCCCTGAAAAATGCCTTATGTTAAAAATATTCTTTCAACTTTGTGCTTTTTTATATCAAGAATATGTATTATGCTGTTACTTGTTAAATAATGGTGATGTGTTTACATTGTATAATTAGTGGTTTGTTGATGAAAAATTTTTACTGTTTGAAGTATAACTTTCACATCAATTTTACATATTTGCTCTCTGTAATATTTAAATTAATGATTCATATTTTTTGTAATTTTTCTTAAAAATCTCCAAAAATTGATATAAGATTTAGTATTTAAAAGACTTTTATAAAACACACTACTGCAAGGAAAATATACATATCTATTTTCAGTTTTATTTTGTCTTTTTACTTAAAATGGTAAGTATGTCAATTTAAATGATAATTATTATTGCTGTTTAAAGAAGCTGCTCTTTTGAAAGGTGCATATTTTCATGCAGTCTATCAATTACTATGGAATATTAAATCAAATCTATAACTTAAGATCAAAGACTTGGTGTCCTACCTCACTTGTTATGCCTATATCTCATATTATTGTACTGTTTTACTTGTTATTATTAGTTACTTAATAATCAAGCACAAAGAAATGATTATTACGTTGATCACATTATGTTTATGTTAAAATGTTTCATATGTATGCGAAGAAAATATTCAAAGTTGTGTTTCTTACCAAACAGGAATTTTATTTTTGAATATGAGATAGTAATAGAAATTGTTTTTTTCCTTCAAATTCTGGTTAAGTTTTTATTAAGATTAATTATACTTTTATTTCTATTTTGGACTTGTAAGAGCTTAGCATCCCTCATTATTATTTTATTTTCAAAAAGTACTTTTTCTTATTTTTGTTCCTTAACAATAGTTTGAATCATTCTCTTTCATATTTGTTTTTCAATGTCTTTTAATTTTGTCCGAACAAAAGTCATGAAAAACAAGTATGAAAAAATAAACATGTATATAAAATTCCTTGATAAAAATTTGTTTTTTTTTTTGAAATTTTGGATAAACATAATCTTTGACATTTCAGTAAACATTAAACTCTCATAATAAATGTTCTTATATTTATAAATAATATGAATATAATTTCACATGAGAGTTGGAAGGTTAAAAAAAAAACAGTATCATTAAGATGCATTTATAAATACCTGGAATAAGAATAATTTTTATAAGAAGTAATTAAAAATAATAAGAATTATTTTTATTATATTGCTTCAAAATAAAACAATAGAAATTTCATTGAAGGTATTTAAATGACTTTTTATATATTTATCAAAAGATGTCAAGGTTATGGAATACCAAGACAATTTAATATATGTACATGGTATTAGTTTGAAGAAAACAGATACTTAAAAACAAGTTTTAATATTCTAATTAAATACATGTAAGGAATATAATAGTTTTTCTCAACATGTGACTAGTTATAATTACAAATCTTAATAAAGATATATCCAAACCAAATTTCCTGCCAAAGGCTAAATCTTTTGCTGAATTCCTATGTAGGAAAATTGCTGCACTTTTTATGAAGCTATTTCCTGTATTTAAGTAGTTACAAGAATTTTAATCAAATTAAATTTAATGAATTTTTTGGGTTATTTTTGCTTTTGAAAGAAAATTTATTTTAATGTTTGTTTTACCCCCTTCCTATTTATTATTAAAATCATAAATTCTATTACTATTTATATTAAGATGGCATCTTATAAATTTCCTTTTTTTAATGTAAAATGCTAACTTTTAATCTTTTTTGAATATACTGATTAGCTGAATTTTTTATAGAAAAGCAATAAGAGCATGAATTTGATAGACAGTTCTATATTATTGTCATAAATATAATTAATAAACTTCAAAGTTGCATTGAGTGAAAATTAATGTAAATATGATGGAATAAAATTATTTTAAAATATATCTTATTACATGGAATAGTACATTATAATGTCTAAAATCTATTAAAATTTTCTGTCATTCAAATAAATGTAGAATACTTATAAGTATAACAAGCTTGATAATTATCTACATAACAACTAAGATTCAAATTTCAAATATATAGAAGAAAATTTTTAAGTATAGATACTTTGGTATATCCAAATCAATATCATTAATAATAATGTATATTTAAATATAAAGTGTACATGTTCCTTTTGAAATTCCTAATTTGTGATGTTAGTAATGATTCAAAATTTTTAAGAGAATGATTCAAGTTTAATGAGAAGTGTGTTTTTTTAATAAATATTGGGTACTTTTCCGTTTTGCTGGCGCAAATCTCACCAAGCAGGCTGGATTAGCGACAAACACACAATATGCACAAAAAAATATTGATAAATGTTAGCTTTCATTGGTTTTCTTAATCTATTTTGATGTACTATAAAAAAGACGTTACTGATATAAAAAAAAAAGAAGAAAGACCGCGACTTGGTTTGAAAATGTGGTGGTAAAAGGTTACCATTGGGAATATTCCTTTTTGCGTCGATTGTATCATTTTTTTGCGAATTTATCGCCGGCGAAACGGAAAAGTACCAAATATTGTGTTGTTAAATAACATATTTAATTCTTTTCTTTCGTTTTAGTTAAATAGTAATGTAGCATTATACATTAAACGAAATTATTTTCCCTAAAGTATAGTGATACTAATACTTAATCAGGTGATGCTAAACATATCATATATTCTAGATTCTAGCCGAACTTTTAAATGCTGTCCCATGCAGATTATACTTTTTAGAGTAATGAGAACTGTATAAGTACAAAAATATTTTTGGAAACGTTATATATTATATATTGTTAGTACCTCTCCTATACTAACCTATATGCCTCTTAATCATAGTTCAAAACAGATGTTATAATAATTACAAATAAATATATGTTATATATATAACAAATCAAATGTATAAGAAAACTGCCGTAATATAATCATATATATATATATATATTAGACATTACAATAAAATAGAGATATATATAAAGATATATATTCTGCGCTTCTCCACTTGCAGACAATGAAATAATACAATTTATATTGGAATTTATTGTTTGTTTAAAAAATATTGTAATTATATATAGAAAGTTGAATAAAATATTGCATAGTGTTTACTTTCGTGTATGCTTTTTATTTTTCTTTTTCTTTCATTTGTTACTCTCAAAATACAATAAAACCTCCAAATTTGGTAGTCGTAGTTTTATTCATTAATATAGATTAGGAGTGGCCAACCCAAATGACCTCGCGGTCCACTTCGGAAAAACATATCTCGCGGGCCCACATATGAAAATATATATCTTATCTAACTCTACTTATCTAATATTGAATTTTTTCAATTTTAACAATTTAAATGTGTCTTTTTGACAGCTGGTATAGTGCTATGAACTTTTAAAAGATTTAAATTTCTAACTGTAGTGAAGAGTATAGTGTTTAAAACTTAAGGAGTTCATCTTAATTAATTTAATTAAAATTTAATTAATACATAAACTTTTTGTTACGTAAAGTAACTGAGCAACAAACAAATGCTTTTAATGGGAGTAATAAATCTAATATTTCAATAACTAATTCTCCATCAATCTTGTCAGATTTAACCCTAAATTTCATCGGTTAGTAGTGTCCAGTCTTTTTGTTGTTGTTGTTCTGGAGTTTGGCAACTTTGCTGAAACTCCTCAATAGGAAAAGCAATTAAAAACTTTCTCAAGATATTCCATAATTAGGGATAAATAATAGGAATTTCTTTTTGAAGCCAAAAATGCTGACATTAGTTTCTAAACTTTACTTCAATATCTCCGTTAGTGCCTATTCCTATCAATTCCTCTCATAATTTGATATTCCTTTTTCGATGCGAGAGTATGAATTCATTGCCTTCTGTGGTATCGCTATAGTCAAAGCATTCTCAAATCTAGTTTCAAAATCTGAATTAAGGCTTTTAAATGTTGAACGTAGGGTAAAACGTCATTTTAATAGCAAATTGTCTGTGACAAATTGGGAAACTGAAAATTTAGCTTAATTCTGGCAAAAAACGCCGAAATGATGGCCGTTTTAATAAAATTTATGCTATTGCCTAGGAACTGCAAATTAACCTCATTAAATTTAGAAAATATAATGTTAAATAAGTACATCTGATTTCAACTTGATTAAAAATTTTTAAAAATTAAAGCATGATCTGGTTAAATGAGAGCCACCATCGCAGACCCCCCCCCCCCAAATTATTTTTTCGCTGCCGCGGACCCCTTGCAGGTTGTCATAGACCCCTGGAGATCGATATAGACCACTTTGGAATCACTGATGTCTACAAACATAGACAATATAATAATAATGCAATGATCAAATAATATTTAATTACCGAGATACAGGACGTCTTAAGGCATGGCCAACTGGGCTCGGGCACAGGGTCTCAGCCACAATGGGGCCTCGTCTCGTTCTCAACTCAGATTTAATAATATCCTGATTCGAATAATATCAACACTCAAATGGTTTTTTCCAGTTAAATTCTCCGAAAAACTGGAAATTCCAACGATATGTCAACTGGTTACATCTGATGACCGTCGTCATCAGATGTATGTATAGGCCTAGGTACCACCATACACTATTATACTCATTTAGTCAAAAGGCGTTAGTCGGTCGAGCTGGTTTGTGCGATTGTAAGTCATGCGCGTTTATATGTTTTGAGTTATGTTTGTACGAATATTTGACACAACGTATGTTATGTACTGTCTACTCTTAAGGATCAGTTGGTGGGGGACAACATTTGTGTAGGGGCCCTGGTCAGGGGCGTAGCTACCTCTGTATCTATGATACGGCCTCCAAGCTTCAACGGTCCCAACATGTGTGAGCAAAATATCGTGAAATGTTAAGAAGCCCCCAATAAGGGTTCCGAAGGAGTTTTAATACAGGGCGCAAGGACTATCTACACCAGAGGCCCAGGGTTTACTTTTATATAGGACCAAGGGCCTACTTTTGCGTTGGGGCCAGGGCCTCAAGAAGTCTTAAGACGTCCCTGCAGAGATATTTGTTCTCAAGTCTTTCACTTAGTTTTTGTAAATCAATCTCAATGCGTGTATTTGCGCATCGTAATTGATGTAGGTTTTCGTCCGTTAAGTTTGAGCGCGGTTTATGTTTGATAAATTTCATTTTCGAAGAAAAGATTCGCAGTAACAGAAGCAACGTGATAAAATAGAAACAGTTATGGTATTTATTGCTTTAAAAAGCACTAAAAACAAAAATATCGCACAAAATAGTCGTAATTTGTAAAGTTGTAATGAATCTCGCGGGCTGCAAAATTATTCAAAGCGGCCCGTGGGTTGCCCACCTCTGGTTTAGATAATAGTGACTTTCTAGAGTTAAACTTGCAATGTAAATTTGGAAATATCGATGGTCCTAATTTGATATCGGTAACGCTACTCGTTTTTTGGCGTGATTTTGAAATCGCACCCAATAGATCTTTGAAGGCAGTCTAATGTTATATTGCAATGTTATCTCCCAAACTTGGCGAAATTTTACACAATTATTTGGCAAAAAAATTCGTAGTGTTCCGACATCAAATTAGTTCCATAATTACATGCGCATTTTAGCAGTCACTAAAGACATCAGCATTCTAAAGGGTTTGCGGAGGTTAATACTGTTTACTGAAAAAAATATTAAAGATTTGCGATTTATAAATCTTTCAAAGGAAGGAAAAAATGTATTTGCCTAAAATAGATTATGGTGATGACATTTGCAATTTTTATATTGATAAAGTAAATCTCTTGATATATTTTTCAATTACTAATTATTGTGAATGTTGTAACCTAAATGCTCACTCTAAATAAAAAAATACATATTCATTTTAAAAATCAACATATCGACTACAGTTCATAGTCTGTTTCGTTCGGATATAAGGTGCTTCCCCCCCCCCCCCCATTCCTTTTGAAAAAGGAAAACCTTACACTCTTACATTTTAAAATTAACTTTATTCACTGGCACCATAAATGGGGAGAATTTTATTCAGTTGAAGATTTCTGTATCTTGATTATTAATCGTAACAAATTAATTACTTTTAAATAAAAGTGGTAAATGAATTTGCGGCTTGATTTTCTCGCCATTAATATAATGATTTTTCACAAAAAGTTCTTTTCTTCTCTTGTATTACCGTGAGTAAGTGAATTTTTCTAAAGCTCTTGTGACCTTTAAAAAAATCGCCTGGGACTCTTAAATTTAATTAGCCATCTTTAAGAATACTTATAATAAGGTATTACTCATTGCCACACGCATAAGCGCCTTATCACCGAGGAGTGTTAGAAAATTTAATTTTATTTATGCAGTGAAGTATTTATGGTTAAGAAAAATTGGAAAACATTCGCATACAAAAATGTAGCGTGTGCTTAAGATGCACTTATATTTACTTTGTCAAACGTTTTGGACGTTTACATTTCTTTCTTTTTTTTTTTTTACAGCGATGTTCAAAATTAAAAGAATTTTCATTTTTATTTGATAATTTATAGAAGTATTGGGTGGATTTTAATGAAAATGGGTTTGTACACACATAGGTTGAAATAATACAAAAATAATCGTAGTACCTTAATATGCAGTCGGAACCCGATTTACCGAACCACTGTTTAACGAATTTCGAGTTTTAACAAGCTTTTCTTTCCCCCCGATTAAAATAAATGTAAAAACTCCTATTCAACGAATAATAAACCCCGAATTAACGAAATATTTCAATAACTAAAATTTTTTAAAAATAGTTTGCATTAAAAAAAAATCGATTTTTTTTCAAATGGCATATCCTTTTTGTCTTAGTAGCAAATTTCGGCGGAAAAAAAGTGCAGAACATTATTAAACTTTGCAGGTGCAGATGAATCATGGGTGTTACCTATCGCGTGAGTTTTGAATATGAGAGGAAATTCATTTCTTATCTCATCCCAGTGCACAACGTAGAGAATATCTTAAGATTTTAGCGTTTATGTTACATTTGATGGCTAACAACCTATCTGTGCAGCTAAAGTTGAGGAAATTATTAATTTGTCGGAGCCATGAATAGCGATTCTGATGCAAAAATTGATAAAGAAACCTCGTATCAAAACTGTAGTATTTTTCTTATGCTTTACATTGTTTAGAAACTGTGAAAACGTACCTTATGCAGCAGGATGTAAATGATGCAGTATTTTCTTTGCATTAAGTCGGAAAAAAGAACTCTTGCGAGTCAAGAAACAAATGGATTGAGAAACATCTATTATATATATATATATAGTCAGTATTTTAAAATTTTCAATTAATTGGTCAGTACTATTCTCGTTGTTGGTTCTTTATTGTCAAATGAGATTTCGTTTCTTTACCAGGCAAATTAAGTCTGTGCATTTTTAGTGGTAAATTTTTTATTCGGTGGTTATACAGCCACACATCACACAAAACTAACAATATACATTAAATTTAGTTTCTCACCATTTTGTTTCCATCCTAATGATCGTAACAGTTCTTTCGCGCCTCCTTTTTACTCATCAAGTTCTCTTCCTTTTTATATTCCGATGGCCGCTTCACCTATAGCATTTTTGGATTCAGGCGAACCTTACATGGTGTGTAATAGTTCACTAATAAAAAAAAAAAATTTAGCTGTCGAATAAGAAGTGTGTAATTTCTAACTATGGATATATTCTGTGAGTGTTGATGTTTATTATAGAATTTCCAAAAGGTAGGTCAGTGCCACTTTATCCATTGGGCTCTAGGGGGCCCGAATAAGCTGGACTTAACCAGATTTTCTGATTATAAATATCGATCCTCCAGTGCCAAGGGAACCTGTAGATCTTCTGCGCCTATGGCCCAAAATGAGCTTACATCGGCACTGAGGTAAGTGCAAAAATCTTGTATTTTATTCGGATTCAGATATAACGAATAACCCCGAATTAACGAACAAAATGTTCGGTTCCGATGAATTCGTTAAATCGGGGTCAGACTGTAATTATGCTAGGCGTGCATTATTATGTACAGGGCTCATCCGTTCAAAAAAATCTAAAAACAGACCTTACAAAATGGAACAAAAAAGGGGGTGGGTAAAAAGGAAGCCTATGATTCCCTCTTACAGTTATACAGTTTTCACATCGTGCATTAGCGCTGGAAATTAGACAGTTTTAGCCCCTGTTGTAGATTTATTTTTCCACTATCGGTATTTTCAAGTTCTTGGTGGCTCAGTATGTGTGTGTGGGGGGGGGGGAGGCAAGCTGCAATTTCCTTTCCAAGAGATCTCAAATATACTTCATAACAAGGATAGGCATTAAGTCAGTCTTAATCGGCTGGTGGACCCCCAAGACATTTTGGAGTGACCAAATTTACTAAGACCCAAGATTCGCATACTATGATAAACATATTTATGGAACATCAACGCCAGCTAGATTGGAGAATAGGCTTTTCGACCTAGGCTAATGATTCGATAAATGAGTAAACGACACATGTACCTTCATTGGAAGCGCACAATGATGCTTAACACATTCACCTCCGCCTTAGGGGGGAAACGATCTCTGCGATGCCAGCTGTACATAAATGAATTTTTACTCACACGCCAACTAAACTAAACTCACTGGCGCAACAGCCCATGAGGGCCAAGGCCTACTGTGCCCATCTCAGTATATGTGACCGTTGGGTGCTGAGGTGCATGAGCAGATGTTCCGATCAGGTGGTTATTCTGAAGCGAAACCCCCAGTATTTAGTCCCCAAGCAGGCTTTGTACTCATTTATCGACCCACTGAAGGAATGAAAGGTTGAGTTGATCTTGCCTAGCCCGAGAATAAAACCCTGGATCTGTGGTATGGAAGTGCGATACGCTACCACTCGGCCTCACACGCCGACTGAAGGAGAGAATAAATGCTGATGGTCGCTCTTCCCACGATAGCATGGAATTGGCTACTGAAACTTCATTTCATATTCTGCGTTGTCACGGGATTGGGTTATTGTGTTGATGTCATGTCCCGCGATGTGGAGCGGGACTTGGCATCGAACAAATTAAGTATATACGTCGGTTTCAGATTCAGCGCTTCACGCATGTTCTCTGGTCTAGCAGTCGTTCATAGTTGTTTAAGCATACAACTGGACAATTTTGTATTACCTGTGTTTTTGTAGTGAGCATAGTAATCTGACATATTTTAAAAGACGGATACAATGTGATGAGGCAAGAAAAGAAAACATACAATTTTTATACAGAATATCTCCACCTACACCGTTAGGTGGATCACAACACCTTAAAAACATTAGAAGTATCCCATACTCTGGAGAAGACTGCCCATCCCTGCTTTGTAGGGTTCTTATCAGGAGGCCAATTCGTCTGGAAAATAGTTTTAATTTCTAGAGCAAAAACAGAAAGGATGGAAAAGGTTGAATAAAATTCAACATCAGAATCATTAACAAGAAAATGAGGAATTATCCCACAGCATTTGACCAAACCACGTAGAATGAATGATGACTAGACAGCAATCGAAATCTGATGGAATTTGAGACTGACGAATTAATTTCAGAAGGAAAGAAATGCGTAAGGAAGATTTGAATCTAAAGAGTTTTTCATATATAAGCTCAGTTTTCTTAGATATGTAATGTTCTTAAGATGCTTTCAAATTAGTTTTTTGTCAGGTTTTTTTTAAAATCAAGATCGCGCTTTGGTTTATTACAACATATAATTAGAATAAATGTTAACTTGAATATATGTTTTTGGAAACTTTAAATTTTCTGCTTGTAATTAAATCTTGTGGAACCGACCTATCTTACGAATTATATGTAATGAATGCTTAAAATAGTGTAAACTATTTATATCTGGGTGTGTAATAAGTTACTATTACTTTCTGTTGTATTTATTTTATGTTAGAATATTCGCAACGCCGTTCCTTACATTATAAAGATGATTCAATGAAAACTTAGTGAAATGTTGGCGATAGAGCCAAGTTGACATAATTTTTTGGCGACCATTTGGGTGAGTTGGGGACCATATGGAGGCTTCTTGAAATTACAGGAGAAATCTGTTAATATATCACGATCTATGACGAAAGCGGTTTTAACAAAAGACCCGTGTGGTCTATAAATAAGGAATCGCTCACCGAAACTGAGTCAGTATTGTTTTAACTGTTGAAGAGTCGACTAGCGATTAGTTGCTACTGTCGAGAGAGTACTTGCGAATAATCTTAATCATTACGTATTTGTATTTTTAGACACTGATAGCTGTGTCTGAGCGCTGTAGAAAGTGTGAAGACCTTCTTGGATTTATTAAACGAGTTTTAGTGCTGTATCCTATATTTCAAGGATTGTTTTTCAACAATAAATTTTCATCTCTCCTGAAGAACTATCAGCTCTTTGAGACATATTGCATAAAATCCTCGAACCCCAATCTACATAACGACATGAAATTAATTAGAAATATACTGTAAGAGCAACGAAAACTTTTAAAGAAAAACTGATTTTTTTCTACAAGAAATGCATGCTATAATTTGAAATTACACTCTATATTTATTCAGCACAGAAATGAAGAATACTTCCAGAGATTTGTGTATCTTCAAATTCTAGTAAGTTAAACATTTTTGTGTTTTATAAAACCTTCTACAACTAAAAAAATAATTTATCTCTAAATAATAGTTCAATGCATAGAAGCTAGACTCAAAAATTTTGCCGCGAGGAAAGCTTTGCTTGTGAAAATCTAGTCATCGAATATTTTTTCGTTAAAATAAAAAGATTTATCTAAAATGACACATCTTTTGTACTCTGTTACCAGTATGCTACTTCGTTAAGTTGACGATGTCCTACAGTGACAGATAGCTTTATCCAAGCCCGAGAATATCTTGTACATCGATGGTACATTTATTATTGAAAGGAAAATTAAAAGAGTAGAAAGACTAAAAGCTTTGTCAAGTTCTTGAAATTTTCTCCTGGTTATAAAATATAAATTAATGAGTTTTAAAACATTTATCATCTTTTAAAACGATAGAGTGAGACAACATCACGTTTCTCTTTCGAATTAAAAACAAACTTTGGAGACTTTATGATGTGGAACTTTTTATTTAGTAAAATCGATCTAAACTTGACTGATAAAAAATTCCCTGAGGAAAATGTATAGTTTAAAATACTTAACATTATTGATGATATAGTTTTATTGCACACTTTGGCTTTTATAATGTACACAATTATCCGCTTAAAAATTCAAAACTTTTTCGGGCAAAACTTCCTTGTATGTCTTCTAAAATAACTTTATTTTGAGGTAAATTATTTACAGGTTTTTTTTTCTCGTTCATTGCCAAAACTATATTAATCGATAAGATTCTTATATTTCTGATCGTATCGTTTTTTATGTCTTTTTAATTTTTCTTGAGTCTATCTTTTGGTTTTAAAATAAATAGAAATGGACAAAAAATAAATAAATGTAACTTAAGCCAATGTATTTTAGAAGTTTACATCAAAGAATAAGCATTAGAAACTCATGATTATGTGAATTTCCAATCTTTTTTTTAAAAAGTGTGATTATAAAAATAAAATAAGTTTTTTATTTTATCAATTAGTTGAATTTTTGTTCATCAAAGAATTTTGAATTATTTTTGATAGTCATATAATATGACAACATTCTATCGGTAGCAAAGTGAATGATAAAGCAGAATGATATTTATTGAAAAGGAAAGAAGCAAAAAAAACCTCGAAAAAATTACATATCAAACATTGTAGATTCCTGGCCTTTTTGAAGACTTTAAACCTAGAATTAATTATTAAATGTACAATAGTCTATCAAATAATAATATTAAAAGAAGGAAAAGTATTTGTGCGAAAGTTTTGCGAATCTTTGAACTTGCTTTTTAATTCAATTGTTTTCGAAGTATAATAAGATTTTGGAAACACCCCATAAAGGGACGTTTTAAGACTTTTTGAGGCCCTGGACCCCTATGCAAAAGTAGACCCAACCTGTGATCTTTAAAAGTAAACAGTATATAGCATGCATTATCAAATACTCGTACAAACGGTAATTTGAAACACATACATGTGCACGACTCAGTATCAAAAACCGACTCGACCGATGGCCGCATTTCAACTCAATGAGTTGAATGATTGTTATGGTATTAGACTTAGGCCTAGACATGGACAATGGTCATCAAATAATAATACTGTCTTGCCACTTTTACCAATTGACGTGCAGTTTGAAATTTCCTGTTTCTTAAAGAATATGAACGGGAATGATATTTGACAATTAAACTTACTCGGATTCTACTATTAAGACTGAGTCGAGAACGAAACGAGGCCCAGTTGGCCCATGCTTTAAGACGTCGCTTATCCCATACAAGCATTTTTAAATTTATAATCATAGTTCAAAACTTAATCACTAGTAAAAACATAAAACAAAAGATTTAGACCCAAATAAAGTTGTAAGAATATCAATACTTCTTAAAAACCTGCTTTTGTAACTAAAGAACCAAAGATCTCGGTGTTAAGTTGAGGTCCTACTTAATTGAATTTCTCGCTTCACATAAATCATCCAAAAAAAGAAAGAAAAGAAGAGGTATATAAAATATTTTAAGACAACAACTTTGTTCATCAAGACCGCTATTTCACTGTATGTCTAAAAACATTTATTTCAACTTCTAAAACAATTCAAGCATTCATTAACGGTATGCATCACTCTAACGATGTTATTCAGAACCTCACACAATGGATCTCATTCAATTCATCACAATCAATAACAAATATAGAACTCGTTCAGTATCATCTGTTTGTTATCGAGTTAAATTAAATAGATCAAAAACAGAACCCTGATTTTCTGAGTGAAACTGGCCACAACTTCAATTCTTTGACGATCTTAAAACTGTTAAATCCATTAAAATCAGAAACGATTTGAACGTAGTTCTTTCGTTTTTTTATGTACAGGAATTCAGTTTCTTCAGCTGAAGTAATGGTTGAGTTCATTTCCGGGTGAGATAGGTGCTCTTGGTAAAGCGTCACTGTCGTGTCTTTTCATGGATGCTGTGTAATTGAGGATAGGGGGAGGCGGCAAAGGATCCGGAGGATCGTATTGTTCTAAGTCGCTGTCGCTGAAGAATTGATCTTCAGTTTCTGGAGTGATGTTGAAGTTGCTATTGCGTCTGGTTTCAAGCCGAGTAATCACAAATCGACCTGCGATAACTGTGGCGAAGACTAAAAATCCGATGGCTAAGCTTAAGCTGACGTATAAAATGAGTTTGTCTTTGTTCCCTAGAAGAGAAAAATAAAGAGATTAGCTCTACGTAAATATTATGATCGAAAAAATACAGTAGTATGTTTGAGCCAAATTGTTTATGATACGAAGCAAAATATTTTGCTACTACAATAAAAAACTTCTTTTTTAATAGTTTTCCTAAGGTAATAGTTTGTTACATGATCGATGAATTTTTAATCTCTCCATCACGGATTATTTTTGTTTAAAAACTTACAAAAATGGCAGTAAGTGACTATAATGCGAACTAAACTAATTAATGTAATTTAATTACCTGAAAAAGTTAAATTTGAATAAAATTAGATAATTAAGTTAATTAAGAAGCAGATAACTAAAACGTAAGCTGTCTTAAAATGAAAGATTTAAAACAATTAAAGATTAAAAATATAATTAATTATTAAAAACAAAAATATTAAAGACATATCAATTTTTTGAATTGCATCAATAAATTTAAATTCTTAAGCATCGAAGGATATTTATTACAGATATTGATCGAACAACAACAATAAAAAAAAAAGAATACTCGAAAATACATGAAATATTTGCCTGTTCATTATCTTGATTTTGTTAAAATATAACCATAAATTAGTTAAATATTCAAATTCCATAGCTTCAATTTTGAAGTAGGCCTGAAAATTAGAAAAATTTTAGAAAATTGTCTGAAAGTGTTTAGTTTCGTGGTATTAGTTCTTGATGTACTACAAACTTTACCTAATACATTAACAATACATAAAAAAATTAGACATCTAATCAATATTAATAAAATCATCCATTTTAATATATACAACGGCGGTTTGTTTCCCGCCGTAAAAAAAGTGAAAAATACTCAAGCCAATAACTTCTATTTTTATTTTTTCCTGATTGTTTTATTTAGTCTATTTAAGCGCTTACAAATAGCTACTGCAATTAATAACAGCCCAGTTTATTCCACGAACGCTTTTTATTCTTATAATCACTTAACTGTGATCAAAAAGATCTCCAAATGAATGACAGTATCTCGAAAATATACAAAAATTAAATACGTACTAAATTCAATCAACGTCGATTACACCCAATTTTTTCTTCGCGACTGAACTAACATAAATTTAGAATAATTACAAAAGATGCCAACTTCAGCAATATAACTTTAAAAACAGACGATTATATATCAACATATAAATTAAGTAATGGGATAAATTAAAGCAAGGTGAATTATTGAATTAAAGCAGACGATAATAACATGCAAGAAAATTTTTAACTTAAGTAATATCTATGTAATTACTGTATATTTTAAATAGTTAGTTAAAGATTAGTTCAAAATAAAGAAAAATAATTTAAATAGAACTATATATTTTATAGTCCAAAACTGCTGCATACCGACAGGAACAGTTTATATATCTTCTCTAGATCTTCTTTAACACAGAAAACTAAACATATTTTGGATTCATAAGCTGTTCTTAATTGTTTATATTCGACTTTCGAAGAAAGAAGTTCCAATGGTGAGTGCAAATCTAAAAATTTAAGTCTAGTTTTTCTTGCGAAATGCGCTTTTTTCTTTTTAAGCTTTTTCTATGAAATATGGATATTCTGAAATACACTTGTGCAAGTAACTACATAAACACTGAAATTTTGGATATGGACACTTTAAAAGACTTTTCTTTTACCTGTCATATACTTATGCGCTGACATCCATTTGGACATGAAGCCAACAAATTCTTGATCTCCTGTCAAAGTCTCTTTTTTGTAATTTGTAGGCACTTCGTCGCTTTGCATTTCAAGTTTTGAGCTATCTGAAGGTCCGGTATGGCCTGCCGAGTCATAAGTATCTGTAAAAATTTGTAAAGCTGTGAGACATATCTCGTAAAAAGTTATAATGCTTTCTTTATCTGTAAAATCATATGCATATTTAAAAGGGGATTTCTTTTTAAATCAGTATTTGTCTAATTTTTTTGCTTAATATTATAAATAAAAGATTATATGCGGAATCTCAATTCACATTATATGTTTAAAAAATTTAAGGAGATAATTCAAAACTTTCGAATGATTTTGTAACATCTCTTTTTTTTAATTCATGAAAACAGTAAAATATTACTTTGGAAGAATTTATTATTTTATCAGAAAAATACAAATCTTTCCCTTCTAAACATAAATACTTCTGATCAAAACTTTTCTAAATGCTGCATTTGAGGGGAAAAAACACTTTCATTTCTATGAGATTGCAGTATTGGGGAGAAAAGAAAAAAAAACCTTTATTACAAATTTTAATGAATTCATGTTCTTAAGGTAACCAACTACTTGCGACAACTTGAAAAAAAAATGGCGATATGGGGATTTTTTGGTTGTTTTTTTGATTTGTTTAGTACATTTTAAGAAAAATATGCTAAAATTAAGAAGAGAAAAAGAAATTATTATTACTAAAATGGGAAAAAATTAATAAAAATTTACAAAAAAAAAAAAAAAAAAATAGCATAAACGCGGTCCATTTTGTACCAAAACTGTATGAACAAATTTTCAATTTTTCAATTATGATGTGTTGCTATGTTATTCATTTTTGAAATGACCTTCAGGATAAGAGATATTTTAATTTTTACAAAAACTAAAGCACTTTATCTTAGTTATACGAAATTTCTTAAAAAAACAGTGATTATATTCACGTAAAGGACTGCAAATTTTGTATTAAAAAACAGTGTTTGATAAATCTGAAATTTAAAACACTTCTACTATTATACAGAACATACAGAAAAAATTTCAGTTAATTATTTTTAAAACTTTTTGAGCAATCGGGCTGTCCCCATTTGAGCATTTTTAGAAAAACACATTTCGAATAAAACGCGTTTTAAAGTATGACATCTTGCTTAAAGACATCTGCTTTTACTAAAACACTCGTAGTTTTTGTTCTTGTTAATGGAAAATAATAAGCTTGGTATTTTTATAAAGCTAATAAGATAGCCTAGAAACTAAAATAATAAAATTTGTCAATTTTTGGTAAAATTCACAATTTTAGAGTAGTCGGATACCCCTTAAGCATTTATTAATGTAAATCAAAGCTTTGATTTTCCCCCCAAGATGCTGAAATTGTCAATGATTAAAATATTGTTGATTGATATTAAATTGTGCACAGGTTTTATTAATGATTCTTTGTATAAATTCATAATTAATAATTTCAGAAAGAATAAATTACAAAATATAAATTAAGCATAAAAAAGGCGAAGAAGGTTTAAAATATTTTAGTGTATTCTATTTTAGAACACTACATGTCAGAAGACTTGAAAGAAACGTTACTGAGTGTCAAGTGGGCTATTGATAAAGCGTTATTGTATTGTATGAACAATTTTACAGTTATTTGAATTCAAGAAATTAATCTTGAATGAGTTCTAGGATTTGTGTTCGTAAAAATTTTAGCCTTGCAGATTTGGTAATTTCACAGTAGATTTTAGATTATCTTTTGTATAAGAACACCGGAATACACAATGTTCTGTATCTCCAGTAGATCGACAAGGATTGTTGAAATTTGTTTTATTGCAGAATTCGTATTCGTATGATAGAAATGGGTCATAGTTAGTAAAATATTGAATAATGAATTTGGAACAGAGGCTAGTTTTAATGTTAGAAGTAGGTATGTGTTCTTTGATTCATGTCATTGTTGTTTCTTACGCCCCTTGATCTCGACTACATCAGATCCACGTCCACGAAATTCATCATGGCAAGGGGCTAGATGTATGACTGTCGTTAGACGTAGCCATGAGCACCAAGCAAGCGACAGTATGATTTAGCTCGGTTCCACCCCAATTTTGAGGAAGAACACTTTGGAGATCAGGGACCTCTCCCACCAACCTCACGAGAGAGCTTACGACTCGATGGCTATTTAGAGTACCCCTCATTGCAGCAAAGGCACTATACATTTACAAACATCCATGTTTTCTCCAGGATTCGAACCCAGGCCCTACGGCACAGCAGTTAGTGTCGCTAACCACTATACCCGATGGGCGACTTTTTGATCCATAGGTTCAATAACTCGCTCTATTTCCAAGGAGTAATTCTTTAAAAAAAATTTAGCGAAGAAGAGCGAAGGGCAGGCACACTTATACTTCCTTGTCACATGAAATAGCTATTTTGGCGCATTACAAAAGTAAAACCGATAACTGTCAACAAAAAACATCACCCAATTCGGCTCACCCAATGGATGAGAGATGGCCTCTTAATTGAGTTATGCTTATTTTTTCTTCCTCTTACGCGCTTTAGTCACTGTCTAAATGGTTAGAGTCAAGTCACACTCACACACAAACAATTATTGACAACATGCTGCAGTTGCTGACCAATTAGTTTCAAACTGGATTTTAATAGAAATTGGGCGATATTATCAAATAAACGACCGCCAAGTGATTTTGACATTCTTGGCTAATCCTTCGTCCTATTTTGAACCGACTGAAGGAGCAGTTAAAAATTCAAAGGAATCATTAAGTGAATCAAGTATAATACTTTTATACATATCGTCTATTAAGGTTGCCTCAGCTTTTTGCTTCAGAGCGCAACGTTTGAAAGAGAGATAAAGAGAGAGAGAAGTACAGTGAAAGACAGATAAAGAGAAATACAATGAAAGACAAAGAGAGAGAGACAAAGACAGAGAGAGAAAGATAGAAAGAGAGAGAAAGGCAGATAGAGAGAAAGAAAGACAGAGAGAGACAGAGAAAGAGAGACAGCTTTTTGGGATATTTTTTATTGATGGAAATAAACTTTAGGAGAAAATACAAATACTCAAAGACAATATCATTGCATCTACATGGATTTGGAATATTAAGAAACGAAAATAATTTTAAAAGGATAATCTAATGAATCGGGATGATGGAAATGGCGAATGTTTAATTATTCCCTCTCTAGAAGAATGTTTTCATTGGAAGAAAAGCGTTTAAAGACGATCGCACTAAAGTCTCATTAGCAGTTCGAACTCCAAAATACACCCTTATTATTCACCCGACGAGTAGAAACAGGTACATTGATTGATTGTTCATTAGCGTTGCGCTCTGAAGCAAAGTAGAAACAGGAGTAAAACGGAAATAAAGCCAGGGCCAATGCGCTTAAGTTTTAATCCAAATCTTAATCTTATTTTAATTATTATTTTCCCATTAACAAAATTTTGTATACTTAATGTACTTACGATTTAATCATAGTCTTTTTTTTATTTGTTGATTTCTCAAATGTATTATGTTAGTGCTTCTCAAACATCTAATATTTGCGACACAATTTTCAATCATAACTTTCATCGCACCCCCCTCCAGTACAATAACAATGTATTGAATGGAATAATAATGTACTTTGATGCGATAAAGCGACAGTACGATCTTAATTATACACCGTAAATTATCAATATAAATATTAAATTTTGTCTGTGTTACTTTTAAGTAATATACTTATATATTTTAAATACATTACTTTCATACAATAATTTTTTTAAAAAAAATCTTGCATTTTCGACTTTGGGATATGCTTGCGCTCCCATGTGGGATTATCATGCCCCTTGGGGGGGGGAACGCTCTCCACAGTTTGAGAATCACTGTATTATGTAATTTGCTGTCGTATTTTTAGTTAAAAGGATTTACGTTTGGAATCAATGCAACGTATATATTTTAGTAAAATTTATCCAATAAGAGAAAAATATAGTTCGTTTTATTATCTTTATCGTTTGAAAGAGAGATAAAGACAGAGAGAGAGAGTGATAAAGACAGAGAGAGAGATTAAGACAGAGATAGAGTGATAAAGACAGAGAGAGAGTGAGATAAAGAGTGATAAAGACAGAGAAATACTGGGAAAGATAAAGACAGAGAGAAAGACTCAGAGATAGAGAGAGGCATAGAGAGCGACAAAGAAAGAGAGAGATAGAAAGGCAAAGAAAGAGAGAGAGAGAGACAGAAAGAGAGAAAGTGAGAGATAGAAAGAGGCAGAGAAATACAGATAAAGGGACAGAGAGAAGGAAAAATACATATAGAAAGGGAGACATAAAGACAGAGAGAGACAAAGAGAGGACAGAGAGAGAGGCCTATTAAAAGATCACTCTTACCGGTTAAATGATATTTTCTAAAAATAGTAGAATTGGTTTACTTCAGTAATGCGCATTTCATCAAGTAGCTGTTTAAATTGACTCGAAAGTAATATAGCAACAATTTGCAACAACTATATATATAATTTGCAATAATTGTATATTGCTTCTCACACATTGTTTTCTACGAGAGAAATGAAACAACATTCGATATAATGAATCTCTTGCTAAATGCTAGTTTTTGCACAAAGTAATCGATTTGTCAGTGGTAACTTACTGGAATATCACTTAACAAAACAAATATTTGTAAAATGCCTATGTAATATAAAAACCTCGATATTGAAGGTTTCAGATATTCGTTTATACAATAGAATTCATAAAATTTCAAAATGTTTCTCATTATCTTATGTTTTCTTTTACTGTAACAACTTAAATTTAAAATATTTTAGTATCTATTAAATTAAATACAAAGTATTGTGTACGCGTTTGCATATTTTCCAAAAGGCAATTTTTTTTTTGTTCATTTGCATTTGGTTGTTGAATTTCAGATGAATTATATTAAAATTAGAAGAAATTTTTGAAAAAGGATTTGAAAGTTGTTAATTAAAAAAGAATGAATATTTTTGTTTTAATTGTTTTTCTAATTGATCCCTCCCTCGAATTTTTATCTTTATAAATATTTTATTAATAAGTGATAGTTAAAGACTAGACAGTTTCAACTAAAAATTCGCACATACTCTTTATATGAAACTTTTTAAGTCTAAATATACTTAAAATAATAGTTAAGATAGTAAAAACCTTTTTTCTACATATTTCGCATTTTTTCCTTAAAGATAAAAAAAATTTTAATCGCTTTTTCTACGTAGTTTCGAAATCAATTTAGTGAAAAGTTCAGTAAAATGTTTTCTCTAAACTTAATAAAATCAAATTTTCTTTTTCAAAGGAAAAACAAATATAAAATTTTTCAGCGTTATAAAAGAAATAAGGATAAATGCGAAAAGAGAAAAAAAAATAATCCGGTTAAAGTATTTCTGCTTTAGATTTCGCAGCGAAAAATAAATTAATTCTTAATGCAGATTTAACTTTTTCTTACAGAATTTAAAATACCTAAACCAGTTCTGTGAAGGAAGATTTCATATGTATAAAAAAGAACTTTTATTTATATTTAGATACTTTGTATAAAAATGTATGGGTAATATTTTCTTTTTATAAAATTCATAGCCGAGGTAAATGTTTAAATTTATAATGTAATTTCTCCTATGATATTATTACATAGCTTTAAAAAAACCTACTCTATCAAGTTCTATTTTCTATAATGTTTGATGAGAAACAGGGACATTTTTCTGATTAAGGAAGAAAGCAAAATGTATTTCTCTTCGTACAGACCTAATTATATTATTTTAAATTAACAAAATTTCTTACCTAAATGATGATAATGATAAGTTTTAAATTTTTTTTTTCAAATCTACGTAATAATTATTTTTAAATTATCTTAATCCCAGTAACAATGAATTTCTCCGAAATATTTTAATATTATTTAAACATTATTGTGCTCATTATATTTAATCAAGAATCTAAAATTTTCTGATAATCCTGAGAAGCTGAGTTTCCAATGAATAAATTAGTCATTTTTCAATGGAGTGTGTTAGTGTCTGACGCGAAACCCCCAGTGTTCAGTTCCCAAGCAAGCTTGGTACTCATTTATCGACCCACTGAAGAGATGAAAGGATGAGTCGACCTTGTCCAGCCTTAGATTTGAACCTCAGACGTGTGGTGTGGAAGCGCGATGCATTACCACTCAGCCACTGGGCTTACAGTTGAAATAGGATTGGTAATTTATATAGTTAAGAAATTGATCAATGTGATGTTTATCAATTTAAGTTGATTTTTTTATACCAACTTCTGTGGATAATGTGATGAGTTTTATATTGATCCAAAAAAAAAAAAAAGAATATTTTAACAGATGACATTTTAAAATTTCAATTTTGTATTTAAAACTGTAAAATCTGTAAAGATAATCAAATTTCATGATATAAAAGCAGCACATAGAATTGAATGTTCAAGAAATATATCACTTAGATTATTCGTCAACTGTGTATCAGCAATATAATCACGGTTTACAGAAAAGTACATTCCAATAGTATCTATCTTTTTGCCATATACAAACTCCTTTTTTTCCTCCCATCTTTTTCCCTCCAGGGTGGAAAAAAAGGGAAGTTTCTATTTTTTTTTCTCTCTTTACAGGAAGAATTATTTCAAACATCCCTCTCCACAATCGTTCTATTGTTAAAACCTTCATTCTACTAGATGATAATCCAGTATATGGAGATGGGGGAGGGTACAAAAGAAGACGAAAAGAAATCTTTTGAGGGTGTTGAAAGCTATACATTAACAAAGCGTTCCTTGGTGGCTACTTACGGGGCCAAAGACTGTTTTGGGATGACTGATCTATTCCACGAGCCCATGCGGGGAACGAGGTCGTCTGTATGGTCTCTTCTACGGGGCGTCTGGTAGGTTGAAGGAGAAGCGCTGTTTCAACTGGAAAGGGAAAAAAAGATGTTTATTCTCTAAATGGTTTCCATCCACTATTTCGAAAACAAAATTAAATTTTTTAAGTAAAGATTTTCATCTTATTTAATTTACAATGAAAGCAACTGAAATGTAACTGGAATCTAATTGGGTATCCAATAGGATTTTCTTAGTAGGTAATGCGCCAATCTAAAGAGGTGATTTATACACCGTATTAATCACAACTCTTCTAGTTGTTGTTTTTTATATTCAGTTAATTTAAGTATAATGGGCTTATTATAGTACAAACATTCTTTTTTTTTCTAATTTTGTGCAAGCAATGTACAGGTTACATTTCTTTTCAGTTATTACAGCTTAATGAAGGAAAAAGATATTGCCAAAAATAATGTAAAAATGAAATAAATGCTGTAAAATCCGGCGTATGACGCGCACTTTTAACACACACACACACAAAAATTAAGATCGAAATTTAAGGGGGCGCGTGTACGCCCGGTATAAAAATAATAGCTTCAAAACTAAAAAAAAAGAGAGTGACTGAGGGAATATTAACGTCCTACTGTTCAGCCACACGAGTGATTTTGGGCACGGTCCGCGTAATTTTGAACCATGGTCAAGTGACGCGGACGACACCTGAGCTGGAACCCCCTCTCCTAACTACCACACCACACCAACGGGAGGACGTTTGAGCTCTCGACAGATTTAACATGCATCCCTCCCCTACACGGCGGGTCTTCAGTGGTACTGGGATCGAACTCATGACATGTTAGCCACGATCCGATGCCTAGACCACTTGGCTACCGCGGCCACACACACACACAAAAATGAGAGATGTGCGTAAAAAAAACTTAGACTTCTACAAAGATCGAAATGATGTTTATTTAAAAGAAATGTTATACTTTATGAACTTTATATATAAGGGTTGTTTTTCTAGAAATATACTATTTTTTCAAAATCCTAGGGTAATACCTCGAATAAATGGCTTTGAAACTTAATAGTATTGCTAACGTACATTACAGATTTTCTCGTAAAAAGAGGGGGTGCGCGTTATACGGTAAATATACCTTAAAATTAAAAAATGCAGCTTGAAAGTATAGGTACACGTTATGTGAAGGATTTTACGGTAAATAGATAAAATGTCATGTTTTAAACATAGAATAAAATTAAATTACTTAAGAACATTTAGCCAATGTTGTTTAGTTTAAGAAGTTTTGCAATACCAAATAAATATGCATATGTATATTAGTAGTAGATTTCCTATGGCTCATTTTATAAAATAGCTTTCTTTTTTTTATTCAGGAAGTTGTATTGATACAAACAAACGTTTTTTAGGCAATTTGTTAGTGAAAAAGATGTAGTTTTATCATTCTTAGATAGCAACAAGATAAAGATAAATCTTAAAATAATTTGTATAAATCTTGACTCTTGAATTTGAGAAATATCAATTCTTTATAGGACATTGGTATACGACATAACCCCAGTATAAGAAGAATATACGAAAAGTGGTAAGAAATTTTCGTCATGGCACACAGCCAGAAGAATAAAAATAATAGAAGAAAGCAAACCATTTCCTATTTTTTTCCTTTTCACAAGCCCCAGAGAACAGAAAGAAGTTTTGAACGAAATACCAAAGCAAAAAGTTTTCTTGAGGGTGTCTTCATTAATTGTTAAAGAGCTTAATTAAAATTCGGAACACGTTCTGAAATTTTTAAAAAGCGTTTGAATATTAATGTAAACTCTAATGCAAACATCCAAAGCCTCTTTGATTATATGCAGAGGCGTGTGGCAGCGGTTATAGCCAATCATGGCGGCTACACTAACTAGGGTTTGCAGTCCCGAGATCCCGGTGGTTTTTTTCTAATCCCGGGATTTAATTTTTGTCTGAATTATTTTTTGAAAAATGTTTTTCAAAGTATTGTGAATGTGGTATTACATTTAATGTACCTTATTTTTTTTTTTGTACTGTATACGTTTAATGTTAGTTTTTTTATGTGTTGAGCCTTGAAGGGTTCGAGGCGGGTGTGTATGTTAAACCGTGAAATTTCCTATGGTTTCTCTTATTTTCATCTGTAACTTTCTTCCCATCGCGAGTGGGGTCAGAAAACAGACATTTCTCCTACCCTCAGGATGTCTGGTGTCAGCTAACTTAGACAGAGGCAATTAGAATTTTTGGAAGATATCTTGTTGGTTTTCAGTCCCGGAAGTCCGAAACCCCGGGATCCCGAGTTTTTTTCCAATCTGGAAATCCCGGGATTAAAATAACTAATTCCGAGATTTCATTTTTGTCTAAATTATATTTAAAAAAAATTTTCTCATAAAAATTTTCTAAAAGTTTAATTTTTTTAAAATTTATATTTTTTATGAAATATGTACGTAGAACTTTTGTGTGCAATTATAAGTGCTATAGGTAAAAAAAAATATATGACAGCTCCCATTTCTCTTACGGGAGAACGTCACATAGATCTAAGTGACTCACTGCAATGCTTACACAATAATATAAGCAACATATCAAGAATAGATTTAATCACAGTTAATTCTTCAATTAAATGCCGTTAATTAATAGCGGACCGGACACTGACTGGACTGAGACACTTCAAATTCCATTGCATTACAATCAGCTCATGCAACTGGAACTTCTATTTCAAATGAGGTAACACTTGAAATTGATTCCCATTCTGATTTAATAAATGGATCAATTTATATACAAAAACCATTAAGTATAGCAGAAGAACTAAATAAAGTTAGCAAAGAGGTATATGCACCAAAGCAGTCTAATATATTTGAGACACTGTCATCAAAAACTCAAAAAGAAATGTTTCTTTTTTTAAAAAATGGAGGGAGACGTGGTGACTACTTGAAAAGGGCATACTCCTATTTAATGACGATAACACCTACTAGTAGAGAATTCGAACGTGCATTTTCTACCTCAGGACAATTTGTAACAAAAATAAGAAGCCGTTCCAACGATGAAAAACTAGAGGAGCTGTGTTTTTATAAGCTTACTTACAGAAACACAAGAAATGCTTTTTTTTAAATTTAATTTTGCATTATTTTTTTTGTTTTTGTTTTTTGTGATGGATTAATTTTTTATTCGTTTTATTAAAATAACATTAAATCAATTTTTAATTATATTTTCAGTTTTATTATGCAATTTCAACTATGCTAATATATAAGCATTTTTAATAAATGGTCCAATCCTAATCCCGGGATTTGGATAATGTAATCCCGAAATCCCGGGATTGAAAATGACACGGGATTGCAAACCCTAACACTAACTACTGGTTTTGTCATTATCCACACGTCACAAGAGGCTGCAATTTAAATCGTTTGATCTTTGCACAATATGTTATCTACCAAATAAATTTCGCTGTGATATCTCTGGTCCTTCTTGGTGTTGCATTTTGTGTGGCCAACAGTATACTTTTCTACAGCAAAAAATTTGTCTATTTTGAATTTTATTCTGTAACATACGACTGAGAAGACAACTTTTAAAAAAAGCCATTCCTTTTTTTTATTTTACTTTAAAATACTTTATTTAAAATCACTATAGGACCCAAAGATTGCATGAGGCCGAATGTGTGGCTCAGTCACGGAATGGTTCCATAGTAGATAACAGAGGCTTTAAAATATGTATATAAAATCACTTTCTTTTTTTTCTTTTTGAAATATTTTCAGAATTTTTTATTTCGACATGCGCTTGAGAAATCTAATTACGAAAAATTTAAAATTCCAGAATGTATCATATAAACTTTGTTATAGGTATTTTAGTAACAGTCAATGGCGTACACAAGGATGGGGTTTGGGGGGGGGGGGTTCAAAAACCCTACTATAGACTAACACATTTTTAATTTTAAGCATAAAAATTATATTTCAGTGCTTTTTCATCTACATTTTTTTTAAAATATAGTCCCTTCCATTTAAGTAGTCTGTATATGCCACTGATAAAGGTTGTTGCAAATTGTAAAGAGGAAAAATTCGAAAAGGATAAACTGGGACTTGAGGAAATAAAATTAGGCTTCAATCCTGAAAAAATGAAAATGGGTCTGATTTAGAATTGGACAGCTTACTACTAGCTTAAACGTTATCATTTGTTTGTTTCCTTTAGAAAATGAAAATTCCTTGCCACCAACTCACCGCAATTGTAGGCTACTTTTAAATGCTTTTTGCCCTTACAACCAGGATTTCCAAAAGTTCTGTCGTCTGCTTTGAGAGAACAGCTCTGCTTTCCTGCGCAGATGCTTCGGATGGTTTCGTCTGCGTGATCTATCAGACAATCTGTTGAAATAAAGAAAGGTATATCAAGTAACATTTATTCGATAAAAAAAATCTTTCAGAAAAAGACGTACCTGAAGATTGAATGCCAAGTGTGTACCCCTCTAAATACAAAATTACTGTAAAATTTGGCATATAACGCACTTTTAACACAAAAATTAACGAAATTTACGGTGCGCGTTATACGCCGTATATAAAAATGATAGCCTTAAAAAAGGAGATGGACATAAAAAAATTATTCTTCTATATACATATATAAAAATACTGTTTATTTAAAGGAAATGGCCTTCCTTATGAAAAAGGGTTGTAGTTCTAGAAGTATATTATATTTTTTAAATGCTTAAGATAATAATACCTCGAATAAATGACTACAAAACATAACAGAATTACACATGTACATTTCAAGAGTTTCTTCGTAAAAATGGGAGTGCGCGTTATACGACGAATATATACCTAAAAATAAAAAATTCAGCTCAAAAGTATAGGTGCGCGCTATACGCCAGATTTTACGGTACATTGGTTAATGCACGTCTTAAAATCCAGTATGCATGTATGTGTCAGTGCCGATGTAAACTCATTTCGGCCCCTGGGTGCAGAAGATCTACGGGCCTCCTTGGCACTGGAGGATCGAAATTTATAAACAGAAAATCTGGTTAAGTTCAGATTTTCTGTTTATTCCCAAGTGTGCAATGGATAAACCGGCACTGGTATGTGTGTGTGTATATGTATGTGTAATGCATTTTATCTTTATTGCACATAGTAGTGTCAAAAGAAAGGCCGAGTAGCAAAGAATTTACTAACGTAATTTAAACATAGGAGAGGGAGTGTCCATTTATATGATCTGTCGGTACATATTCAGGAAGGAGCACTTTAAAACACTGATAATAAACAGTTCACACATCTCTAATTTTTAAAAAATATTTTATTGATAACGCATTTTATGAATTGGTATTTTTCTTTTTGGATATTGATTACACGAAAAGGAATTGTCTGGTCTTTCCATGAAACTCTCCATGTCGGGGTAGAGCGACTTGCTTTCGATGGTCTGCTCATTCTCCTAGATTCTGGGAGAATGAACAGACCATTGGAAGCATCTTGGTATTATTAAGCTTTTGAGTTTGACACCCTTGTTCTAGGACCTAGAACAAGGGTGTCAAACACAAATGCTAACTTGGGCGAAACAAACAAGGTTTAATTTTAGGTGGGCCGCAAAAAAATTAATATTCACAGAAACGTAGGTTTATTTCGAAAAATACGTTATAATAAACATGTATAAAAGAAAAGACAAATGTAATGTTTACGTCCTGCCTTTGACATCTCTTTTCTACTACAATCTTTCCTATTTCGGGAGAAATTTGATATTTTTTACTATGTATAATTATGTGCATAGACCTTGTTCTAATACTGGCCGGGCCACAAATGTGTCCACTGAGAGCCGCGAGTTTGACACCTCTGTCCTGGAACAACTCTCTTTCGTAATTTTATTTTAATTTAAAAAATGTTAACATTTTCTTTTTGTGGAAGAAAATTATCATATACGAGATTTATAATGCGAAAAGGTATTCATTGTGGGAGTGCAATCGGGGCGCAATTGAAAGTTTTTGATAATTTTAACTTTAGAACAGATAATTGGCATACTTTTTGCTCAAGTGCAAACAAGCGAGAGATTTATCACTTTTATGCATTTAAATATAAGGAAAAACAGGTAAAGATGTAATAGAAATTATATAATCACATATGTTCAAATGAAGATAAATATCAGTTACTTTTAGAAATTACGAAATTATTTTAGTGAAAAGTTTCAACCAGTCATTAAAACACGTGCGAGTTATGATATTCTTGTTCAAGGAGTCGCAGATAATCTGTCAAAATATACAAGGCCTAATGTTTTAACGAGGAATCATTAATAAATCAGTCAAAATTGCGGTGTTGATCCTTTAATGTGAAATGAAATTATATGAGACGCGTTTCGAATCAGAAGATATTCATAATTGTGATTTAAATTGAAATACATGATTATAATTTTAAGTAAATATTAATCTAAGTTATTACACACACACACATATATATAAATACACTGGACATATACTTACACCTACTTTAATATATCAATCAAGTTAATTTTAAATCTTAAATTAATTATTATCTTCAAATGCAGCAAAGGGCTAAGGTAAAGCTAAACCCAAGCAACTCATATCCCCATGACAGGAGTTTAAGCTTATATGCGGGAAGCAGGTTCTCCGATATCCATTCCGATATGGACGTATACTTCCTTTGTTGGAGCGAAATGTCTCTGAAAATTTTTCATGCATTCCAAAAAACAATAAATATTTCATTATATAACTTTACTTCCAGCTCATTTTGTATTGGTTTTTTAAATGTAGAATCGAAAGTTTATCTTTTTTTTCACATAATGTTCAGGTTTTCGAAAAGTTTAATCTGAAAGCATCGGAATCAAACGTTACCAGGTAATAAAAAAGAAGATAAAACTGATATTATTAGTGCCCTTGAATCTCCTTCTTTGATTGAAATTCTCGCGAGCCATCCCTGAAGTAACGTTATGTTTAACCAACTTCATCAGATTTCTTGAATATGTTTGGGGGGGGGGGATATACGATAATATGTAGCTAAGGGCTGTGGAATAATTGAATCCACAGATTTTCATTTGGTGGTTTTTAATAGATGTAGGAATTTTTAAAGATTATAATCAATAAAAACATAAATATGTGCACTGATTAGTTGCTTGGTTGAAATAAACAGCGTTTTAGAGCAACATATTATTTTTAGCTAAAGTATTTCTTAATTTAGCTTGACCAAATTTTAGAGAGATATGTCACTCTTCTAATATACATACCACACTATAAAAGGGTTTTGAAGTCCAGTTTAATCCACGAGGCAGGAGCTTTCCTTATTCCGCATGACAAATTTCAACGGAAACAGAGGTCATTATCCGATTCGAATATCGCCTCACCTAACGTTTTGACCAATGTGCTTTCAAAGTTTTGTTATTTTTTTATATTAACGCCGCACTTTGAAGCTACGCGACGGCTATTATCAACAGACTCGTAAAATTGAACTTCGGTTTAGCGATGAGGATGACACTTGAGCTAAAACCCCACTCCCCAAACTTCCACACCATACTATAGCAACCAACGTCAGCACTCTGAATCTCTACAGATTTAGAGTAGATCGGCCTTTTCATACTTTGGTTGGCCAGGGACACTAGGACTTGAAACCACGATACCACTACTCACAGTCACAAGTTGGTGACCATGACCACACAGCTACCACTGCCACCAATGGACCGCAATTTCACATTGATATGAAAAAAAAAATTATTACACTGGTAGCGATATATTGATATCCTCATGTTCTGGATACTTTTTATACTGAGAATGATCTTTAATTAAGATTAGAGTTAGGATTCGTTAGAATAGGATACGCGTAGAAAAAAAAAGATTAATATTTTGGCGATGAGTGCGTGAGCGTTTATTTATGTCGAGGGCTATTGACAATGAACCTCGTAATATTAAACCATGGTAAAATGACGAGGACAACAGACCTGGGCTGGAATATTTCCCTTCCCTTCTCTGAACTTTCACATTATGTCAACGGAAGGACTTCGAGCTTCGACAGATTTAGCGGGCATCTTCCCCACTACACGACGGGTCTACAGTGGCGCAAGGGCTTATACTCATGACATGCCGCTAGTCCACGAGTCCGTGACTATAACCACTAGGGTTCCGTGGCCAGGGACGTCTTAAGGCACTGGGTTCCTACTAAAAAGTAGGCCCTGTGCCTCTACACAAATGTAGCCCCACCTATGATCCTTAAAAGTAGACAGTACATAGCATACGTTGTCAAATACTTGTGCAAACAATACCCCGAAACAAATGGACATGACTTACAATCGCACATACCGGCTCGATCGACTGCCGCCTTTTGACTGAATGAGTAATGATGGCGTATGGTAATAGGCCTAGGCCTAAACATTAACGACGGTCATCACATGTAGCCAGTTGACGTATCGTCCGAAATTCCCAGTTTTTTGCAGAATACAATCAGAAGTAGCATTTGACCGTTGAATTTATTAAAATTATGATCTTATTAAAGCTAAGCCGGGAACGAAGCAAGGGCCTCCTGGGGGTCGAGACATGGGCCCGGACCCAGATGTCCCATGTCTTAAGAAGTCTTAACAGCGGCCTATTTTGTCGATGAAAAATATATCTATTTGTTTGTTAATTGCTCCCCAACTGTCTATTTCTGCGTAATGTAAAGGTCCGTAAAGCACAGCAAATACTTTTTTTTGTAACTTTGAATCAGATTTGAGTTAGGACCCACTACATCTACGCCAAACTTGCGTTGTGACTTTGTGTGTGGGGGGGGGGACCTACTTAGACAAAATATCTGTCTACTATTCTGTACAACAGATTTTAAGGATAACGGACCTGCACAACGGATACAAATTAAGTTCATACATACGACTTAAATAAAACATCGCTGACCATGAACTTGAGACCGTGACCATTTTAGTGCGTTCCCCTAAAAGTATTCTTGTTTTGATAAGCATTTAATCAAAACTCTTTTCGTGCTTCAACATCCTATTTTCCCTTAATTTATTATGAAGCAATTTATTTTGAATATTCATTTGAACGCTTGTATTGGGCTGACTGTATCAATAATCCCAAACCATCAAGCAATTTAGGTTCTTCTAATACTTCTTTATCAAATTATTTAAAAGAATATTCATTTTAAAGAATCGATGGATCCTTAATCTTTAGAGAATTCTTAAACTTCAGCTATTTCGTAGTAATAGACCTTCATCGTATAGGTATATTCAGCCTGGCGTTATCGTAACAGCGCAGCTATCAAGAACAAAAACATCACATGTTTGAAAAGGTAATTTATTATTTATTTTTTAAATAAGTTCTTCACTTCCACTACCATCTGCTTTGAATATTCTAACCGATTTTTTTTGTTGGCATTTTCAAAGTGTTTCCATGGTAACTGAGTGATGTCCCCCCCCTTTTTCGTTTTTAGGCTGTAGAGCCATCTTTAAAATGTATTCTAGGATAAAAATAGACACAAAATGTATCCACCATTTACCTTTGCTCTCCACTTCTTCGTTTAGAGGACATTCTATGACCCCATTGACTGTCGTTCCATAAGAAGCAGAGAAAATGGTTAGTCCTTGACCTGCTGGACACATTAAATCTAATTGGTCACCTTCGCAAACGATCTTGTTTAAAAATCCATCTGGGGAATATATCAAAAGAAAGATTTTAACAAATACATTTAAAAATTATGAACGAATTTTTCTATGTACAATATGTAATTCATGTTTTTTTCAACTCAGTTCTCTTTTTAATTATGTTTGGTATTAAATTAATATTAAATTAGTTAACTTTATCATTAGTTAATGACTGGGGTGTGTATAAAATAATAATCATAAAACTATTTAAATAAATAATTTCTTTAGAAACTAGTATAAAAATTTATGAAATTTATTTTTGTAGCTGTAGTTTATAAGTAAATGAATGAAAAATTCTAATACATTGATTATATTCCAATAAAAAGACTAAAAAATATATCTCTACACTCCTTAAGCCTAAGACGTTTGCTTAGTACACTTTTTCTAATAACATATTCTACGGATTCCCAGCTGTGCGTCAATTGCAATGGCATATTTTACTTCCATTGACTTAATGAGAATATACATGAGAAGAGCACAGTAAATAATTATAAGATTAAGAAATGTAGGTAGGAAAGCTTTTGAAAGCATTTCTTCATTGAAACTTGGAATGAGACGATAGTATATATGTTAAATAATGTAAATAATTTTTGTATTTGGATGTGCAATGCATTTATATTACTCTATGCTACATTTATTTCATGTTAAAATTGTAATATTCACAAGTAACGCCGTTCCTTACGTTATAATGGCGATTCAATGGGAACTTGGCGAAATATTGGCGATAGAGCCAAGTTGGCATCATTTTTGTTGACCAAATTGGCGACTTTGGTGCACAATTTGGCGACATTTGCGACCATGTTGGCGAGTTCGGGACCCTCTGGATTCTTCTAGAAATTAGTGGAGAAATCCACTAATTTCACGATCGATGACGCGAGCGAATCTTTCTCGAAGTTTCGGCCACGGCTATAAATAGAGCGATACTCGCCGCAACAGTCAGTCTGGTTTTGACTAGTAATTAGTAAACTTGCTTTGACAGTGGGAACTAGCGATTAGCTCGGCTGTTCAAAGTTACGAGCGGTGCTTGTGGATAATCTTTTACGTATGTGTATGTTAGACACCGATAATTGTGTCTGAGTGCTGTTGAAGGTGTGATATCCTTCTGATATTTATTCTACGAATTTGGCTGTTGAATCCTGTATTTCAAGGATTGATTTTCGACAATAAATAGTCATCTCTCTTTAAGAACTGCCTTGTTGCTTACGACTGATTTTGCATAAAATCCTCGAACCCCGATCTACGTAACAATATCTTATTTTCTAATTAATTTTTTTTCTATGACTTTCTTATTACTTTATCACACACAAACGTATGTATTGTCGAATACTGACAACGAATGGGTAACTATTGTATCTGTGTAATAGTACAGACACTGAAAATTTCATGAGCCACTGTGTCTACATAGTAAATACGCTGATTCCAGTAAAATCATCCATTTAAGGGCCAATTGCAACCGACAATAGAGTGTGGGAGAGAGTGCATGTTTACAGCAGATAGACACCTCACGAAGCAAAAAAGAATCTCCACAATTTAACGCTAATGCACAAGAAAGTGTTTGCAGTTATACCATCCATAATATGCTATAGGATACAGAAGTCATCGACGCGCGAGTCCTATCTCTGATGGCACTAAATCGCCGACGCCAATAATGATTTGGGCATGACAATTTCATCCATGATCTTACACATTGGAGAAATGTTTCCTGGACTGATGAGTCCAGAAACATAATGGAACAAGGCAACAGCAGAATACGATCCAGATATCATCAAACGATTGATTCCTCAGGTTAGAACGATGCTGTTGATGCTAGTGGGGCAGCACTATCATCTGGAAGCAGCTTACGCAGAGCGAAATAGGGCCCTCATATATGTGACATCGTCCCAAACAGATTGAGGTACCGCGATGGCTTATGACCATGTGCTTCTGTTTCTGCATCTTCAATATCCCACTGTGGATAGCATTATATTTATAAAGAAATTAATGTACAGTAGAACGTCGTTTATCCGAACGTTTATTATCCGGAGCGTCAAATATCCAAACCAAAGTCCGGAAACGTTTTCGAACAGTGCAATGCTCAACAGTTGTTTCGTATGAGGCTAAAAGTGACGGGAAACCCCAAGGTGAGGGATATTTGGGGAATTTCAGTTGTGTGATTTGGTAAACATCTGTGCGGAATATTATGTCAGTTTGTTTCCAAGTGAGGTGGTTTATACGTCCTCTTTAGTTGAGTTTGGCATGCGATGCAGAAGACTGTGAATTTCAAATGCTAAATGGAGACGAGATAGCGATTTCCGTGTAAGAAGAATCGGACCCTGTCGACGATGAAACGGATGAAGACGAGTACAACAACAACGAAAATAGCAAGGGTTCTTCAAATTCTGACGCGTTTCTGCGTTAGAGACAGCTATGGGGTGTTACGAACAACAATCAGAATGCTGTCCTACTCAACTACTGCTGCTGAAGAGAACCAGAGACTTTGCATTGAAAAAACGAAGGTGTACAATGGTACATCGAAAAATAAGTGATTATTTTCCCCAATCAAGGTAAAATTGTGACATTTTGCACCTATTTTGCTTTTTCTTCAAGCACGTTTCCCGCATGTGATGATTTTCAATATTTGTTTTGTGTCCGATATCATATACTGCATGGATCGCATTCGGTTTTCGGTTATCCGAACAATCGCGTATCCGATCTGTGTCCGGTCGCAATTGATTCGGATAAACGACGTTCTACTGTACTTCCTCTTAAAAATTATACCCAAAATTTGGCAATTAAATTTTTCGACAACCTGCCAAGCACCCATACTTTCAATATCATCAATCTTGAAAACTACAACCCAAATATAAATACAAAAAGACCCCGAAAAATACTTCTGGACTCATAACCCACCATAATAATTATGTTGGGTGTTTGGTAATTCGATCTCCCCTTTAATAATGTTTATTTAGAGGCTTTGCAAACTGTTACGTAGATCGAAGTTCGAGGACTTTATGCAAATCAGTCGCAAAGAACTAAATAGCTCTGCAGGAGAGATGGAAATTTATTGTTGAAAAACAATCCTTGATATACAGGATAAAGTACTCAAATTCGCAGAATAAATCTCAGGCCTTCACATCTTCTTCAGCGCCCAGACACAACTATCAGTGTCTAAAATACAAGTATGTTATGGGTTATTCACAAGCACTCGCTCGTCCTACTCAACAGCCGAAGAAATATCTAATCCCTGGTCGACTCTTCACGGTAAAATCAATGGTCAAAACAAGACTAAATCAGTTTCAGCGAGCGACTTTCTGTTTATACTCCTCAAGGAACTTTCGAGAAAGATACACTTACATCATAGATCGCGATATTAGTAGATTTCTCTCTACTAACGCCCAGAAAAATCCATAGGGTCACGAACTCGCCAGGAATGGTCGTCAAAAATGTTGTCAACTTGAATCTATCTCTTTCGCCATGTTTCCATTGAATTGCCATTATAATATAAGGATCGGCGTTGCTTGCGAATATTACAATTTTAACATAAAATAGATATAACATAGAGAAATATAAACGCATTATACATCCAGCGATATAAACTATCAACACTATTTTTAAAATTTTTTATACAAAATTCGTAACAATGCAAACAGAATATAAATAAATCCTTAATTCTATTTTTTTCTTTCCCGTGCAGTAAAACATTTGACTTTCACAATGAATGTTATAAGATTATATATTTTTTTTTACATGAATACCCGTAATAAGCGCATTAGTTTAGCGTGTATTACGTATAAGGATTATTACATAATAATTCTTAATCTCATATAATATCCCTTAATATTATTAAGGTTATTATATAAGGGTTTATTGATTTTATAAGGGCAAAGTTCATCGTTATTGATGATTATTATAAATCATCGAGAACAAGCAATGGCAAAAATATATTAATGAAATAAACCCAAAATCGAGATGCCATTGTAATTTAACTGTATATAAAACTATTTTTTGTTGTTGTTGATGAAATTGCATACTGTATTGACAAATCATTTGCAAATAGATGTGAAATATTTACATAAAAACATACAAAATTAAGTGAAAAATATAGACGTATTATATACTTTACCTGGTCTACATTTGTACATGACTTCTATGAACTTGCGAACGCCAGGACACGGATCATCTCGGAATGTTTCCGGAGATATGAATAATCGGCACACTCTGTTCTTGTGACACCTTTCGTGAATGACCTAATTTCGAACAGAAAGAACGTAATAATTGGTCATTTATTAAAATAAAGAAACTAAAATTATGTAAAAACTGCAAAAATATAAATAAATATTCTCCATTATAAATCCATGCAATTTATTACATATATATTTAGAAGCTTAACAGACGCCATATTAACCAAAATATTGTTACAGCAGAACGTTGTTTATCCGAATCAATTGGAACCGGACACCGTTCGGATACGCGATTGTTCGGATATCCGAAAACCAAATGCGATCCATGCAGTATATGATACTGGACACTATGCAAATATTGAAAATTATCACATGCGGGAAACGTGATTAAAGAAAAAGCAAAATAGGAGCAAAATGTCGCAATTTTACCTTAAAAAGGGGAAATAACCACTAATTTTTCACTGTATCATTGTACACCTTCGTTTTTTCAATGCAAGGTCTCTGGTTCTCTTCAGCAGCAGTAGTTGAGTAGGACAGCATTCTGATTGTTGTTCGTAACACTCCATAGCTGTCTCTAACGCAGAAACGCGTCAGAATTTGAAGAACCCTTGCTACTTTCGTTGTTGTTGTACTCGTCTTCATCCGTTTCATCGTCGACAGGGTCCGATTCTTCTTACACGGAAATCGCTATCTGTCTCCATTTAGCATTTGAAATTCACAGTCTTCTGCATCGCATGCCAAACTCAACTAAAGAGGACGTATAAACCACCTCACTTGGAAACAAACTGACATAATATTCCGCACAGATGTTTACCAAATCACACAACTGAAATTCCCCAAATATCCCTCACCTTGGGGTTTCCCGTCACTTTTAGCCTCACACGAAACAACTGTTGAGCATTGCACTGTTCAAATACGTATACGGACTTTGGTTCGGATATTTGACTCTCCGGATAATAAACGTTCGGATAAACGATGTTCTACTGTACCTTGATCGAGCTTCGAGGATTTTATGCAAATCAGTCGCAAAGAATAAGATAGTTCTTTAGGAGCGATGGAAAATTTATTGTCGGAACTCCAATCCTTGAAATACAGGATTCAGTAGCAAAACTCGCAGAACAAATATCAGAAGGTCTTCACACCTTCTACAGCGCTCAGACACAACTATCAGTGATTAAAATACACGTATGTAAAAGATTATTCACAAGCACCTATTCAACAACCGAGCTAATCGCTAGACTCTTCACGGTCAAGACAAGATTACTAATCGCTAGTCAAAACAATATTCCCTATTCGCTAGTCAAAACAAGACTAACTCATTTTCGGTGAACTTCTCTATTTATAGACCTCACGGATCTTTCGAGAAAGATCCACTTGCATCATAGATCCCGAGCTCTCCAAATTGGTCGCCAAAAATGACGCCAACTTGACTCTATCGTCAAGATTTCGCCAAGTTCCCATTGAATCGCCATTATAACGTAAGGAACAGAGTGGCTTGCGAATATTTATATTACAATTTTAGCATAAAATAAACATATCATAGAGTAATATGAATGCATTACACATCCAAATACAAATTATTTACACTATTTTGTACAAGATTCGTAAATATATAAAATAAATTTTCAAAATTAATCAACTTTCTTTCAAAATTCCAACAAGTAGTAGCTTTCTATATTCTATAGAATGTATACCCTCTCTGCGTTGTGTGCTGCTTTTTTGTAAGTTTATTCTTTACGATATGACTGGAACACGAAATATTCATTCATCAATATTTAACCCCTCTATAATTCCAATAGTCAAACCTATTCTACGCCAAGTATAAAATATCTTTTCCCAAGTTTTTGTAATTGTCACATAATAACAAAGGTTTTAATTCCATTTTTACTTGAGTTTTAAATTTTTTAATCTGAAGAATTTATCTGAATTGAAGGCTACCAATTATAAAAAAAAAACATTTAGAGCATATAAAAAAGGGGAAACTAGTATCAAAATCTAGAACTAAATATTTTGCTTAAAACTATTTATTTTATTTTAAACATTTTTTTAAATTTAGATAACAATTTGATAGTGTTATTATATATACTGTATAAATGTTTGTATTTTTATATTAGTACAGAGAGCTCACAGTTCTAAGGGATGATCATTTTTCTGCCATCTCATTGCCTGCGCTGTCGGTTTTGAAACTTAGTGCCACTCAAGGCCCATCTTGTAGAGGGGTCGCGATGCCCGTTATAAATCCATTGTGGCTCAAATTCCTCCCATTGGCATGGTATCTAAATTTGGAGAGGAGGGGTTGCTAGCTCAGATGTCATCCTCGTCATCTGACCGGGGTTCGAAATTTCGAGGTCAATCGCAAGTAGTCCTTCAGTTGCAGCACAGAGTGACATAAATTATAATCCATTACGCAAAATGTTTTGACAATGGAGACAATTATTGAATCATTTTGTTCCAATTTCAATAACACTTTCAATAAAAATAATTTTGGATCTTTTAAGCGCTTAAAGAAATTGTGTTAATGTGTTGGATTTTTATTCAATAATTGTTAGGAAAAACTTCCTGTGTATTGAACACGGAAACCTAATAAAAATAATTTCGCTAATTGCCGGCTGAGTGACGTAGTTGTTTTGACGCTGGCTTTGTACATCCAAATTTACGGGTTTGACCCCGTTTCAAGTAGGTGGATTTTCATGGTGCAGAAAATCGACAATGTCCATGTTGTATGATTATGCCGAATGTTAATGATCCCAAGAGTGCCTGTTTGACTTAGATGCTCGTCTGGCGAGGAAACTGAGCGTCGAAATCACTTGCGGCGATTGGTATACCACCAATAGGGTACGGCACTAAAAAGAAGTACCAGCTCCCGGGAAATCTACTAGGTCTGCAAAAGGTAAAACACCAATCCGCAGCCCCATTAGAAATAAAAAAAAATAATTTCGCTAATTAGATTTCATATAATTTATTTTTTACATAATAGAAAAATTCACGCCATGACAAAATCACATTCATAGCAATGCCGCTTAGGTATTTTTCTCTCATTATCATGTTCAAAGGAATTTTTCTTATGTTTTGAAAAACACGCACCACAAATAATGGTTTTCACTACATTTTTTTTTAAAAATATTCTGAGCCTAAACTTTTTATTTTTGTTCATTGTTTTGATTTTTTCTTGCAAGAATCGATTGAGATAGATGGAGAACTGTAATTTGTTTTGCATAAATTTTATCATAATTATTGCAAGGAAGTTTTCAAAATAAATTTTATCTTGAAAAATATATTCCTAGGCTCTAGAGCAGGGTTTGGCAACCTTTTAGCTGTGGCGTGCCAAACCAATCTACCAATAGGATTCAGCGTGCCAAGTAGTAGGACATTTTTGAAACAATGCTATTTCCACGATAATGCATGCAGAGTCTGAGAATTGAAATCAAATATATAGATTTACAGTTTTTAATATATTAATTTTGCATAATTTGAAGTTATTTCTTAACATAAACAAAAACAGCATAAAATATAATTATTTCTCCACCAAAAAGTTTTAAAAAATTAAAATTGTACATATATTATGTATTTTTAAATATATTTCTGAAAATAAGAAATAGACGACATAAAATATAAGTATTTCCCTTCATTATAGTTTAAAAAAATAAAATTTTTAATGCGAACCTACTTCCTCACCACTTTCTCAACTACTTTTACACCCCTTTGCTTTCATATCGCAGAATCAGGGGTATAATTTGTGACTCAATTTGACATGATTCTGAGCATTTATATGTTAAACAATTTCTTTGCCGTGTTGAAAAATTTTTCCACATGAGGAAAAATTTTTTTACTTAGATATGTAGAACCAAAAGCGGAAACCAGAGAACAGGCATTTTTCTTCCTTCAAACAATTAAATCTCTCCAGAAATGCCATTCAACAATTTACAAAATAGCTGTAAGTTTATTTTTAGAGTTATCTTTCACATTTTTTAAAATTTCTTTAATGTCTATAATTCTGAAGATTTTTGTCAAATAAAGAAATTTATAAACTCTTATCTACTAAAAAACTGATAAATTTGTATAGTAGTGCGGAGTACTACTGAGAACCACATGTGGCACGCGTGTCACAGGTTGCCAACCCCAGCTATAATTACATAATCGTTGCAAATTTGTACTCAACTGATTATTATGTAGCAGTACTTTCTAAATAAAAATAGCTAAACTTTCAATACAAAAAAATTAAGCTTTGACAAGAATGATTTTGTAATATCAACTAACCTGTAGGGCTTTAGACGATTCACAAGACTTAGGCACATAAATTGAGCTTTTATGAGCACACAGATGTCCAGAATCGACTTGTCTTCCATAAAAGACATAATGTATGCTAATTACTGTATTGGAAGTACAACGGAGATGTAGCTCTTCGCCATCGCATGCATGTGACTGGAAGGGATAGAGAGTTCTGTGCCATTTTTCTACAAAAAAATAAATAAATATTTATTTAGAAATAGTTATTAAAATCTGCTGCAAAATTCGTTATGTTTTTCAAGGCATTAGACACAATTCATTAGATTAATTTAATGCCATTAACCTTTTTGTGGGTGATTGCTTGTTTCGACGGTTGGTCAGAAAAAAAGGTTACAAGCCGCAGCATCTGAAAACTATATATTGTGGAGAAATTTTTTTCCCCAAAGAGGAGACAAATTGCCTTACTTGTCATACAGCTGGTTTGCGGTAGGTAATTAAAGTTCCCAGACGGTTCAGGACGATTGAAATGGTAAGACTCTTTGAAAATTGTTATCGTTTGGAAGTGCAAGCCGTGATTCAAATTTTTAAGGGCAAAGAATGTGTCCGAATCTGCAGTGAGCAGACAACAAGCAGCGAAATGGTATCACTCTTTTCAATCAGGCAGACAGGATGTCGAAAACCGCAATATGACAGGGAGCTGCCGGCCAAGTTCTTCAACGACAGAAATCAACATGGCACGAATTGAAGAAATGATTCAAAATGATCGACGAGTACTCTGCGTGAAATCTCGTCAGAGCTGGGACTGAGCTATGGTAACGTGCAACATATCGTTTCTAATGTGCTGCGATATTCCAAGACAGTGCTGTGAAAACATCCGTCAAGATCTGGCTCAATGGACAAGGACCTGATTTCTCCCAAGACGGGTTAAACAAGTTGATACTACGTTCGATAAATGTCTAAATATAGACTTGGGGATTATGTCTAAAAGGGATAGGCACGTATGCCTCTTAATTCCCTTTTGTATTTTCTGCCTATTGTTAATAAATATTTTTTATTCGACTTGTAACCTTTTTTTTTTTTGATCAACCCTCGTAAATAAACCAGGAATGGCTACTATAAACAGATGTATATTTTGCAAGTTTCCTGAGATGATTCTTAGATGATCGTTTATGATTGAAAATTACCAGATTAGGATCCAGTACAATACAGTAGAGTCCCGAAAACTAGGCCTAATGTGGACCGAGTTTGTGAAAATGTCGAGTTATCGAAAATGAGATTAAAAATGAATAAGTACTAGTGTTTCCTCAGAAAATATTGTGCTACACTTGTATGTATTATTTGCTTGAGAATACAATAGAAAATAATCTACCTGAATACCTTTAAATAAAGGAAAAGTATACTTTATGTGAAGGTATAGAGCATTTACAAGAAAATTAAAATAAACAAATACAGGGTATAAGATGTGCTGTACCTGATCAGACACACCTCAGAAAAATGCTTTATGAAGGCATAAAGCAGTCCATAATGAAAATTAAGTAGCTAACTTTGCAAAAGGTGGCAACTTTTTTAAAAAAAGGAAATGTGTAATGTCTTTATTGTGCGTTTCACACATTGCACTCTCCGTTTTTCTGCTTCACCACGAAGATGACGAAGGAACAATAAGTCCATTATCAACTCACCTTGTTCAAAATACTGAAGGGTGGTTTCGACAGCCTTTAGAAGAAATTAGTTTAGGAGTTTGTACCGGTCCTCGACGTTAACGTCTTCATCCTTTTTCAGAATTTTTTTTATTAACTGTGATAGAGAGCAGTTATAATTTTGGCATCGTACATTAAGTCTTGCTCGGTATCGTTCTAGAATCACTGTTCGTCGTCTTTTTCAACCTGCAAGGGTGTGGCCGAGTTTTCCAGACTGCATAATTAAAAGAAAGTTCGGGGTCCTATTGTATAATTGAAAGGAAGTTCGCATCAGACCTGCTAGCTTACTCTAAACTTATGTGCATTTTATTTATGAAGTGCTTTCTAAATAACAATGAATGTGGGAATCAAAAGTTAATCTTCCTTTTAGAGCCAATTTTGAGGCTTGTATTTAGCAACCCAAGGGACGGACTGGTTAAATATGTGGAAATGTAATAAATTGTATACACATTCCTGTTTCGTAAGGAGGATGTAGAGATTTGAATGCATTCTCATTTTTATCCGATCAACCACCCAGAATTGCTGCAGACATTAGTTAGAAAAGTATTGTACCATCTTAGGTTTGACCCCTCTAACTTGAACGCGATTCACAAAAATAAGCCTCTTCATCAGTTGTTCTCGTGTATTTCCACATCGACATCAGTCCAAGGCAACAAACCAATCATCATAACGGTTTTCTATTAGTGCTTTTTTAATAAATAATTTTTTTCATTTTGGTTAAATTTTTATAATTTCTTTGTCAACGTTTTCATTACATATCATTGCTTTACACATATAGCTTCTTCTCCAGTTGTCCTCGAGTAGTTCCACAGCAGCATCAGTTCAAGTCAACCAACAAATCAGCATTACGTTTTTCTATTTGTGCTTTTTTTAATAAATAATTTTTTTCATTTATATTACTTTTTTTATAACTTTTTTGCGAGCATTTTCATTGCATATCATTTTGGAATTCCTCATTATTAGTTTTTGAAAATAACTAGAACAAGTTATTTTAAATACTTGATCCCTTTTCCCTCTATTTGGCTAAAATTTCGTGAAGTAATTAATTTGTCAAATGTTACTTGATACATATTTGTTCAGTTTCACATTTGTAGCTAAAATTTTGCCATACAAACAATTTGACAAGTGTAACTGGTGCGCTACTCATTTAAAACCATTTTTCTACAAAAGTATTCTTTCAAAACAAATGCTCTATTTGTAAGAGCTTAGTATTGATTCAATTCGAGGTTAAATTTATTTATATATTCCAAAAATCTTCAAGAATTGTCAGTTTTCGATTCTCTTCTATTCTTTCTATCATATTCATTCCTTCAGGGTTTTGTCTTACATATTAACATCGCTCAAAGTATTTCTTAGAATATTTAAACGAGTTGGAATATCAAAGTATAAATTAACTTTCTGATATGCACACAAATTAATGCAATTTATCAGCGAATTGGAAATTTGTCAGGATAAAATATTACAATAATTCGTTATCTTCCTTCAACATTATCAAATGTCATTTTAAATTCAATGGTAATATGAATATACTCTCTTTTTTGTTCCTTTCTCTTTAGATTTCCCAAAATGGAATAAAATATGACTTGCATTTGCTCGTATGGAAGCCTTGTTGCCTCATTTCCGTTGTCTTCGTCCTCTTCTTCATTATTCATCTCACCTTAAGGGAAATGAGGTAGAAACAATGACACACTTAGTTATTCCATTCACTGTCTCCGTGTAATTTATTATTAATTGTGCTTTCTCTCTGGAAGGCTATCAAATGATATTAACCCTGTTGTCACTCGTTGTCTCATATTAGAACAAATGTAATATTTAACTTTTAAAACTAATTGCTTTGTTATTAGTTTACGAATTTGATTCGAATTCTTGAACAAAAAACAACAAAAATGAGTTTCCGTGAACTCGTAAAAATAGTCGTGATTGGTAAACTAATCTGCTTAATGATGTTCTGGAATGCAATTTGCTGACGCAAGCAAAAAACTTATTTCAAAGGGTAACTCCATTAAATTTTAAGTTACATATGCAGCATTTCAAAGGTAGGGTAAACTTGAAAATATGGGCACCAAAACACTTAATTGAAAATATACTACACTTAAACTTTTTCCATTTTTCCGAAATTAAGATATTTCAAACTTTAGTCTATGTCCTTCTAATGGAAAATGAGCAAACCTCTAACCTTGTTGCTATGTTCCGCAACAAATTCTGCAATTGCCCATATTTGACTAATATTTTAGGTAATATGGGCACAATTGTCGGAAATATAGGCCGGTTGCATTATAAAAAAGATAAGCGAAACTGTAATCCCTATGTTTATCTTTTCCAAACAGAAATGCATTTTTACTCAAATTTATATGCTTGACAAATGATAAGAAGTAAAATTAAACCTTTGCTACCGAACAAATTGTATCATAAAAAAAATGTCCAAGTTTTTATAGTAAAAATGATGAATAATTGAATGGTTAAAATCAGATAAACTATAAAATTTTTACGAACTTACAGAAAAACAACATAGAAAATGATTTTTCTTCATTTTTAAATAGATTTTTAATAGACTGATTTTTGAAAGTACAGAAAAATAAAAAACAAAAAAGATGGGTATATCTAAAATTAGGCTCCTCATTTTATTCATAACATTTTACACGATAATGTAAGACACGTAAAACTGAAAAAAAATGATGGAGGAAGCATTTATATGTGTGTGTTGTGTTTCAAATAGGACTGTGGTGTCGGACGGATTTTTGGGTAAAGGAGTCGCTAAAAAATACGTCCACTCCGACTCCAGTTTTTGTTGGACCATTTGACTTTGAAATGAAATTAAAATGAATTGCAACAAAAATAAAACGATAAACTAAGTTAGTATTTTTATTTATTTTTGATTAGAATTAGATTTTGAGAAATATTAGGATAGAATTGAAAAGGTTAGGGCAAAGTGAAGGAAAATAAAGAACCAAGAGCCTTTAGATTAAAAAAAAAATGAAAAGAATGGAAAAATAGACAAGATTTCTACACAGATTTTTACGTAAAGAAACAGAAAATCATGATCGCTCTAGCAAGACACCTCATTTTTGAACACACAAATTCTATACTGAGAAGTTAAATTAAGTAACTCTAACAGAAAAAGCTCTTCATCCTACTCAAATTAGTGCAGAAAGGCTATTCCCAGCACTGAAGTTCATCCAATCGGATCTACGGTCCTCTATCAAAGAAAATCTTGCCGAAGCTATACTGTTTTTCAGAAATTACTAATGACAGTTTTTCCGTTTCATAATAAATGCTAATTAATAGAGATAATCTGCTATGCCATCAATTTTTTTTTCTGTAGCATCTATTACTTTTCTATTTAAAAAAAAATTAGCTGCAACACACATGTTAACGTATGTATGAGGGAGTCTCGGAATCATTAAATTTAAAATTCTAGCAGTCAAATTCGATGTTGGTCATTTTCCTTACCGACTCCACAGCCCTGGTTTAAAATCAATGACTGAAAAAAATATTAATATTCAGCACTAATACAATTATAACCGCAATATTTTATGTATTCTTATAAATTTTTTGCTGCTAAAAATTTATCAATAAAAAGCAGTTAAAAATCCACATTCATTTATGCAGAGATAAATACTATCTTCATTTATTGCATAGTTGTTAAATTCTTTTTTACTTCATATAATTCAAATATGGAAAAGATAGAATTTGAATATATGAGTCAAAATTGAAACATTTAAGAAAAAAAATATGTGTTATATATTACTAACTTTAATTTAACAAATCATGTAGCAATTTAAATATTCAATGAGGTAAAAAAACACGAAGATCTTAGAAATAATTGTTAGTGTAACATGAGAAAAACCATTCCAACATAGTTCTAACACAATGTTAGCGATATTAATTCTGTCATAAGAAAAAAAAATGTACAACATTAATCTATTATTCATTATCTAGATAAGAATTATACTCACGGAAAATTATCGGAAAACTGATAAGAAAACAAGATAACCAAGAAAAATGGGGGAATACTAACAATTATTAAAGGAGCAATAGATAAAATAAAATTGAAAAGTGACCGCTCAAGTTTTGCTTTCATAGCCAAATTGAAGAACAGGATGCTGAGATAAAATCATAATTCAATTATCTATTAAAAAAGGTAATACATCATTTTCTATGTAAAGTTCTATTATTTTATATGATATTTTTGTTAAACCTAAGATATAGTTTAGTAAAAAAAATTCAACATATATATCGTGAAAAAATTTAACTTTGTCGTCGTGTTATGCATTTTACACCTTTTTTTTCACAATATAAGTTTTTATTTATAAGTATATTATATGCGAAAGTTTTAAAACCAATGATTTTTTTTTCAACACACCAGCTACACCTTCTTTCTCAGTATATTTTTTCTGAACATTACTCAGCTATTTTTTATTCAAATTAAAAAGTACAGATTAAAATTAATTACAAACTTAAAAAGTCTAGCATAAATTTATAATCGATATATTTAATTCATTCATAAAAGTGAATCATTCTTGTACGTCAATTGAGATATTGCGATTTTTTTTCAAACGCAAGTCAAACACGTGAGGCTACATGTTTTTTAGTTTATTTTTAACCCTAAAATAATCTTAGATTACATTTTCTATAATGTTGTGTACGTAAAGTGGCCAGAGTTATCTTTTAAATCATCGTTCGATTGGGCTTATCACATAAACTTTTAAGTCATGGGAAAAATTGGTGTTCATAGAACTTCACGTGGCTGTGGATTTGAGACAGATTCCCCATTCCATTTTTGTGAATCAGCAGATACGTACGAAGGGTTGGTTCCCTTTTCTTTTAAACGAATTAAATGAAAAGAGTGTATCTGTGCGTATCAAGATCTGTGTGTATCAAATATATTACGGCATAGTGAATTTATAAGCTGCTATATTTTAGAATAATGGTAAAATGTATAAATGTAACGCAAAAGTTGTAATTTATATAAAATGAACATTCTTAAAACCTCTTCATTGTCAGTCTAGCAATATTTTCCTCAATTTTATATACATAACTAAAAAAAAGTAATAATTTTAAATTAAACTTTTCATCTAATTTTTTTGAAAGATTTATGTTGCATACACAGTATTGCGTATCAAATAATTGGAATTTCTAAGCACTATTGTCCAGGCAATATGAAAATTATTTTTAGTATTTCTAGAATTAAAATTTTATATGTAAGTGCTAAACAAACTGCTGTTTTATTGCATACTGGAAGATGCATGTTTAAGGTGTGTTAATTTTGTCTCGAGGGCTGAAAATATAAACAATTTTGAGATAGATATTCTTCTTTGAAATTAAAATTAAATAAATCGATTCTTTAACACATTATTTATAAAGAAATTAGGTTTTAAAAAAGAAGCAAAATGTTTAAAATATATAATCATAATTTAAAAACTTATAAGCATATGAAAATAAAAAACATTTCTGAAATAATAAAGTAAATTTTACGTTGAACATGCTATTTTTTCAAATGGTAGCCTCTGACATATAAAACTTTATAGAATTATAAAATGTATCATACTCCTTAAAACCTACCTAACTTTAGGTTTATATATCTTTTGTATTTCAAAATATTTGAAAATATTCTTTAAAAAAGGATAAAATGTGTATTTTTAAAAAAATATAACTTATTATTCTATTTACACAAAAATAGCTATAGTGTAATAAGAGAATATATTTAACTTATAAATCAACTTATTGCTAGTAATTAGAACTATTATTTTAGAAAATTATTATTTATGAAAATAAGAAACCTTTCTTACAGAAATGCTTAATAAGAATACAAAGAAAAAGAAGAAAAAAGAAACACATTTAAAGAATAAGAAACAGAAAAGAAACAAAGAAATAAATATATGCTCATAAAATAAGAAACATTTCTTACAGAAATGTTTCTTATTTTCATATGCTTATAATTTTTAAATATGTGCTTATAATTTTTACATATATTTCAAACATTTTACACTTTTTTAAAGCCTCATTTCTTTATAAATAATGTGTAAAAAAAAGAATCGAATTATTTAATTTTAACCTCAAGGAATTGCATCTAATGTAAAATTGTTTATATTTTCAGCTTTCGAGACAAAATTAACACCCCTGAGACTTCTTAAATATTTTTAATCATGCATAAAAAGAAAGGAATTAAATTATTTACAATTCGTATAAATTTTTGTATTTCTTTAGAATTAATTTTTAAGGAAAGATTTCTCATTTCTTTGTTCTTAATTATCATAATTATCCCTCAGGTTGATGAAAGTGACTAAAAAAACTCAAATATATCTCAAAAATAACTCATGATGTAATACCACGTTTTTAATACGAAACGCAAACTCCAAATCGAAACAAAAACTCATAGAATTACAAAAAAATAAATAACATATCAGTGTTGCCATACAGAATTACAAAAAACTAACATTAAATTGCAGACTCAGTTTCTGCACAGGTTTTCTGAATAGCTGTAATAATCTTTCGGTATTTTTCAAGACAAGACTTATATTTAAACTTTGAATACTGTTATTCAAAAACTGAAAATTAAAGGTGAATTAGGCAATGAATCATAAATCTTACAAAGAGTGATATGAAAGAGAAAACGAGGGATCTCAATTTTATCCTTGCAAACCAACCAAAGAATCGCCATTATTTTCTCATCTTTGACTTCGAATAACGTACAGCGTAATTATGCCGGTAGCAATTTTCATCCTGAGATATATAGTATGATCAAAATAAAGTAGCTTCTGAATTTGAATGCGTTGAGTAATGGAAAATAGAGGAACACTAAATAAAAAGTATAAGAAATAAATATTAACTCATTGCGTGTTGATATTTCCATGATGTTTTGTTCACAAATCATAGAAAATCGAGTACGAAGAAAAATAATATGCCTTTTAAGTAATTAATATACAGTTTGTCAAAGTTTACTGGATCTATATATATATAATGGATGTTTGTATATATGACCTCGCTTCACTCCAACACACCGTTCAACTGATCACTTTGAAAATTGGCACGTATATGTATTATTTTGTGAAGGAGGTTTTTGTGCTATCCTCTTTGTTGCAACTCCCCACCAAGTGGGGCTACAGCAAAGCAACTTATGCACTATTCAATCAATCGCCAAGTTGCCAACGCAGTCGCTAAAAATGATGCCAACTTGGCTCGACCACCGATATTTTGCTATGTTTCCAATGAATCGCCATTTTAATGTAAGGAACGGAATTGATTGTGAATATTACAATTTTAACATAAAATAAATACAACAGAAAGTAATATTAACGTATATTACACACCCAGTTATAAATTATTACACAATTTTAAGCGTTTATTACACAATATTTGTAGAAATGTGTAATTTTTGCTGAGCAGAGATTAGCTTAAGAAGGTGTTTTCAAAAATCGACCCACAAGAAAGTTACGGGGCGCTTTAAATAAATAAAAAAAAATTCTTTTTTATCAGCTATTAGACCTTCAGGTTTAAAATTAACTGATATGGTTTTTTTATTCAGCTGAGATATGCGAAAAGCTTTTTTTTTGTTTAATTTGCAATTCACGTAAAATTAACTCATTAAAAACTTCTTTATCCTTCACAATCTGTATTGTTTAATTTTTCAATTCACTCGTGTGAGGAACAGTGTACCAGCTAGTATCCTATAAAGATAAATGTACGTCAAAAACATCTACCAGACATAACAATATTCGTAATATGCTGTCCTGTAATTCTAGAATCGAATTTCCAGAGAAATTAGTTACCATGCTTCATATGAAATATGTATAATTTATTTACCATTCTTTTACAAAAATGTGTGTAATTTCCATTACAAGTTAATTTTCTCGGAATTGTTGTGATTTCGTTCTTAATAAGCAGAATGGGTAATAAAAGAATGTGTTGTGACAAGAATGACGTAAAACCTATCAACGAAATGCGGACAAATTGATAAATTTCTTATCACTCGTTATAAACACATGTTGCGTTAGTTTATACCTTATCGCGATTTGATGAACGTGTGTTTTGAGTATTGTAGTTCTCAGACACTTGTTGAATGAGTTCGTTGCCCATTGAGACAAATTGTGATAATGGATCCAGTTTCTTAATAACTAATTCTTTGGATTCACAGAGAGAGATAAATGAAATTCTCATCCTTTTATTAAATTTATGAAATGTATAAGAAGCGTTTTCATTACATTATTATTGTTAGTTGCATGCATGAATATCTTCAGTCAAATATTTCAGATTTTTGAAAAACATTTGTCTCCAAGAATTCATTTACTTTTTATTTTTGAGGTTTTGTTGGTCACTATAAAAATAGGTTTTATTTTAAATATATTGAAATTAAATTCCCATTTTCTTATGTTTTGAAATCATATTAATCAATACAAAATTTGACTATGGTAAAAGAAAAATTAAATTTGTAACAGTTACTTTTAAACTCTGCCTTCCCTTGACAAATAACGACGTAATGCTCCCATGTTGTGAAAGATTAAGTAATGCAGGCTTTGATGGTTACAGGAACAAGATATTTTAATGTTCATGAAGTTCCACAACACAAGGAGACACACACAAAATACATAGTGTAGGAATGAGACATAAAAGGAGGGAAAGGCTTTCCCTGACTCCACGTGTATCCATGGCTCGGGGACCATCCGGCGGAAAAAGATCTCAGGAAAAACGTTCTCTTTTCCCCCAAGAACAAGTAGCGCCACCTGGCTGTCGTTATTTGTCAAGGGAAGGCAGAGTTTAAATGTAACTGTTACAAATTCTAATATTTTGTTATTATGTTAAAAAGCATGCGTAATCAAACAAAAAAAAAATTCCGGTTTTATTTAAAGTAGAATTTATAAGGGGAAAAAACTGGAAATTGGGAACCGAATTGTAAAATTTTTGAGGGTTAAATATATGTGTGCCTGTTTCAACCCTAAAAGCGTTCGAGTTCCGTTTTAAAGTTTGCTAAAGCTAATGGACGAAGAAATATTGTTTTCAAAGTAGTTACAGAAAACAGACGCTTAAACATTAATTGCATTGATATAATACGTATTCTTTACAAGCTTTTATTTAACTTACAATGTATGTATGTATGTAATTTGTTCGGGTGGAATCTTGCAACACAATTTTGAAGCTGATATCTTCACCCTATTGAGCTGAAATTTTGTACACACGTTTAGTTTGGATGACAATGCATGTTTTGACCATTTATATTCCGATATTGCAATTAATTAAAAATATATTAATTAAAAACATTAAACTAGTTTTGGGCGCCAACTTTGATATATCTGCATTGTTGTAATAATATTATTTTTACAACAATGACAAAAGTTGGCGTCGAAAATCGGTTTTCAGCCAAACTAAAATTTCATAAAGTTGAGCTATTCACTGTATTTATTAACTTTGTCTAAAAAATAATTACATTTCTACAACGTAAAAATAATCTAATTTCTATAACGTATGCAATTTTTTTACAAATTTCTATCTATTTTCTTGGATTTAAATTCATAACAAAAAAAGTCGAGCTATTTTTCAAGTAGATTGGTACATTGTATACCTTTCTCAACGCTGCCAAGTTAAACTGAGATGGAGTATTGTAGAAATTCTTTAACAAAAATTATCTAACTTTAATCTATGAAACTCAGACAAAAAATAATTACAGAATCGGAAGGATCATTTTTTTTTATATATCTTACCCATCAAAAAGGAATCCGCTAGGAAAACAATAAGAGAAAAATAGTATCCAGAAATGCATTGTATTTTCAATTAAAAAATAATTTTATATTAAAATAAATGAATTTTTTAAAGAAATTTTCTATTTTTAAGCCTACAAGTAATTTAAATATACCTCATTTTATCACCAGTAATCTAAACACACACTTCGACATGTGTCCTTAAATTTAATTGCAAATAGTATCTGTTAATTTTATTTGAGTTTTTTTTGTTTGAAAAATTACGGCAATTTTGTTTTTCTAGATGAGTTAGGTACATTGTAAAACCAGCTCATGGTAATTGATATCCATAAAATGTGCCAAAAGAGAATAATTTGCAAATAAGGAGATTTTAAAAATAAGGAGAGAAAAAAAATCGAATCTGAGAAGAAAAATTTCGTTAAATAGGAAATGCACTTCGCTATTTGGAGTTATTTTACGAAGAAAAGAGTAATATGTGCTTGGGTCCAGGAAAAAGTTCTTAAAATAGAGAAATTTCCAAAATAGAGGTTCGTTACATGGAGGTTTGACTGTATAAAAATAATACGATGGTTAATTATTTTTTCAAAATCAAGTTTCTAAAGATGACCTGAGCAATTAAAAAAATAGATTCTTACGTAGAAGATATCCAATGTCCAGCAAAATATTATCATTAGTTGAGAAAACTTTCATTTTTGATTACAACATGCGTTTTGAATTTTAAGCATTTTATTGATTAATACAAATATTTAAATGCTTTTGAAGTTTTTTAATAAATAACTAGATTTTTCATCTAATATGTTAGAGAAATATATCCCTTACCTTCAAAATATTTCAAATAAATAATATATTCTTTAAGATTTTTCAAAAAATAGTCAAAATTTTAATTAAACATTTAATAATTTCGTCATTTATTAAGATAATTTCACGAAACCTTTTTTTCGTGTGTAGAACAATATTACCGAAGATCTGTACGAAGATTGACAAAATTACGGATTTAAAAAAAAATTGTGTTTTTCGTCTAATACCCTTTTTGCGAGAATTGATTCAGCTAAATCAGGGATGGTGAACCAGCGTTGAATGAGTTGAACAGGCTGAGAAACCTGTCCAGCGATAACTAAAAAGTAAAAAATAAATTAAAAATAAAAAAAAACTTTTTTAAGAAAAACTTTTATTTAAACGCTCTAAAAAGAATAAAATAAACTTTTCTTCAAAACTTATTTTACTGTCAACTTATAACGTCATTATACAATTTATATGATATAAAAGCTTGTCGCGAGATTTACCTGTGTAGATAAACAAGTAAAATAAATAACTTGACCTCAATGATTTTAATTTTTAAAAATTCAAACTAATAAATACGAGTACTTAAATCTCGCGACAAGCTTTTATATCATATAAATTGTATAATGACGTTATAAGTTGACAGTAAAATAAGTTTTGAAGGAAAAGTTTATTTTATTCTTTTTAGAGCGTTTAAATAAAAGCTTGTTCTTAAAAAAGTTTATTTTTTATTTTTAATTTATTTAAAATATATTATTTAAAAGGTGTGTAAGTTACATAGATAAATTGTTATACGAAAAGTTTACTTTTTTGTATATGGCTATTTCTACATTGAATTGATCACCGAAATTTCAGAGTTGGATGATTTTTTAAAAAACCTATCAGTTTTGAAAAATAAAGAGAAAATGCAATTTTTTTCTCAGTTCGCTAGACTTTCCTCAGTTTAATTCTTATCAGGCAGCTTACTTTTGCTTACTGCATGTTTTTATTCCTTATAGTTCACATATGAATTGTGCAATATACTTTTTAAAGGTTAAGTAATCTTCTTTTCGTTAATTTTATCACAATTAAATTATTCTCCGTGAATAAAAAGAGCATCAGATGTTGTTGTTGTTGCCGTGTGTTTTATCCAAGGATACATATGAAAGACGAGAGATAGAAGAATAGAAACATACAATACAAACACAGAAGAATATGGACTTTTTATTACAAACGATGATAGCATCAGATGTTTTGAAACAAAATTTGCATAATTGATACAAATCATGATCGAGTAACCCTTCTTTAAACATTTCATGATAAAGAATAATAAGATAGTGAAAAAAACTATGACAAAAAAAAAAGAATTTGCTTAATTAAATGGAACAGAATGCTAAATTACATTTGTTTTGAAGAATTATTGCCATTATGTGAAGATAAATAACGGGTTAAAATTTTGTTACGCATTGTGAGCACTAATAATGAATGCGTGACTTATCAATAAACGTTTCGGCAAGACGATACTAATAATCCTAAAACATATTTACTCAAAAATCATGCTAAAAAAGGAAATTTTACTTCCCTAAACTGATTTTTTAAAGAATTACTATTATTATCATTATTAATATTGACAAATTTTACCAGTGCAACTTTATATGTGCTGCTTATAGAACAACAAAAATACACTTTTAAAATTGAATATAAATAATTTTAAAATAAGATAAAGTTTTAAAATAATTCTTTTTGACACTTTTTTGCGAAAAAATTATTCTAAGTTTGAATATCAAAGGATTAACCTACATTATATTTGCCAATGCAGAAAGAAACAAAACGCAAATAGTTATTAATTTTCTCAAAAATCACTCAAAAACGCCAAAGAAAAACTCGTGTAAATTGTTTGTTTGCATGTTTATATAACCAAGATATCAATTTCAAAACAACATCATCGCTACTAATTACGACCCGGATGAAAAATTTGCTCTTCAACAACCTTATCGAAGCCATTCCTTCCATAATGTCTCAAAATGATAACAGTGTTTATCGATAACTTATTAAAACCCATTTTAACCACTTTTCTAATGCGAATACATATAATCCCTCACAACCTTAACATAGTTAGAACAATTTAAATAATCAACCCATGAGCTGGTTTAGATATTTCATAAACAAAGCTTTCTGATATATCATGGTACCCACCATTCCAAGAAATATCTTCACCAATAATAATTACTAAATCTGTCATCAATGTGATGTGTCGTAAGAGGCCTTAGTAATCAGAAAGATAGCAATGGAAAAAAAATACAAGAAAAAAATTCTTCTTTGGAAGACCCAGAGGCAGTTGCGTTTTAGCAGCCAAGCCTTACCATAAACAAACGCCAACGAAGTTTACACGATATGAGATGTGTATGCGATAAACGCTTTAGTTTCTCTCGTGGGTTTCAGTACCGGAAATAACGTCATTGCATTTTGAGGTCGGATCGACGTGAGTTTATTTTTCTTTAGGGGAGAACGGCTCCTGGTTTTTCCCGATTTCATTTTTAGATGCGTGAAAAACTTATTGTGGAGGTTATACTGCATTCAGATTGCGCTGATGGTTGCCATAGTCCCTTTGCTTTGGAAAATAAACATGCAATTTCTCAATTAAATTAGAATTTGTGGCAATCAGAATGATTAGATGATATTTATGATAAGTTTAAAAGAATGAGAATAATATCCATTTAGCAGAAACTGAAACAAAAAGAGGTTTACGAAATATTCAACTATAAAGAACCGTATAAAGTTGAAAAAGACTAACGTAAGTGTGGCACTTAAAGCTACCAAATCTCATGTTTAATTACATAAGAATAAAAATGTTTTAAATTAAACACGTTTGACTAATGTAAACTTTCAATGAAAACAACACCAAAAAGTAGCGTGGATACAGCGGACGTGGTTAGAGCGGACACATTTCCCCCCCATCTTAGAACAGATTCGATTATCGAATTACAAGGATAATTACTTTGTCTAAAATCTAATCAAAATGTCTAAAATCTTTAAGTTTTGAGTATTTATTTTTACTTACATTGATAAAACTAATTAGTTTTATGGCAATTGCACCTGTTCTTATGTTTATTTGACTCTAAAATACAGTTTACCACAAAATTCCCGAAATTCGTTCATACCCTTCATTATATTGTTACTTACTATTAAATTTTAAATATTTCTGAAAGTTTTTATTTTTATTACAATTCGCTATGTTTAAAACGTATTCGCACTATAATATCCTAACAATTTAATACAAATAATTAAATTTGATTGGCAAAAATGTATTTATTCTTGTAATTCGATAATCAGATTTATTCTAAGATGGGGAAAAAATGTGTCCGCTCTGACCACGATGAGTTTCAAAGTGTGAGATCAGAACACAAAATGTTTTGTGTCCGCTCTAGCCACGCAATCTCATATTTTTACTTAACTCTTAGTTTAAGTGTTTTTAAAATCAGTTTATTATTCTTCGCAAAGAAGATTATTAAAATTCCGAGGCACATTATTAATTACTATATAATCCAGTGCATAAACACACACAAAAAATCAGATCAAATTATACGGGTGTGTGTTCTTTACCGGATATAAAAATGATAGTTTTAAAAATAAAAGATACGCATTAAAATTTCGACTTCTACATGCGTCTAAATACTATTTATTTAAAAGAAATGACATATCTTATGAACTTTCATGATTGAATAACACGTTAAAATGGTTATAAACGTCTTTCGTTACATCTTCACACACATCATAGAAATCTATTTCATGTTTCCACCATGACTCTTTCTCTGATCCATAAACTATAATAATTATGCTCTTCCCTCCCATCTAGGTTGTTTGATATACCATATTTTTAAATTATATCAGGTTTAATTTCCTTCTGGGCTTTAATTGTCCATTCACAGATTATTTCTTGACTTTAAAAGATAAGAACAATGCACATGTACATTTCATATTTCTTCATGAAAATGCGCATTGTACGGAGAATATAACTTAAACTTACAAAAGTCAGTTGGAATGTATGTATAAGTGTGCGTTACACGCTGGAATATACGGTAATTTTTAAAACATTTAGTTTAACATAGTCAACATTATCTTGTGATAAAAGGAACAATAAATAACTTAATAGAATTGGGAACTTAATTCACCTTGAAGCTTAATTAATTTTAAGACCTCTGTATCACGAGAGTTAAATCTAAATAATATAGTCTAATGAAAGTGCAATTATTTATCTTGCTCATAGAACAAATTTCAACATTAAGCTATCTTCGTCTGAGAACATAATTATGCAGGGTGTTGCCGAATTCAACCGACTAATTCAAATGATGTGATAGTAGGCAGCATGGGGTCGACAAATCATTCAGAACATGTGTATCTAAACTATGATCTCTTGTGGGCCGCATTGCAAAAATATTTTTTTTTCTGGGCCGTACATACAATATTTTTTTTTAACTATTTGAAATAAAAATTAATTTATTTTAATAAAACTACATAGAGTTAACTTATTTTTATTATTTTTTTAAAATTTGAATTAGTCATGAATAGATACACATTTATTTAAAATTTTTAGAAGTTTCGTTTCATTTAGTTTAGATTTCATTAAAATGGAAAAAATCAAGTTAATGAGATGAATGAATTTGCTCTTGTGTTGAACAATCAAATCGATATCGGGTTCAATAGACGAAGCTACAAATCTTAATGCATTTTCAAGATGTTTGTCAGTGATCTTTGTCCTATTTTTTGTTTTTTGTGCGCTTCATTCTTGGAAAATAACTGTTCACAAATATAAGTACTGCCAAAAGTTGAAGACATTACTAAAGCATGAGTGTGAAGATGAGGATATTTATCGTGGTGTAGATATAAAACTACAGTATAGAAACATTCCCAATTTTTTCTTTCAGTTGAATGTCACTTTGCAGTTCAATGCATTCCATTTGAAGTTTATTTATTTCCAGAGAAAACGGGGTAGAAAATATATTGAAATACCCTTCGTTTTTTCGAAAATCTTGAAATCTTCTTTCAAACTCTTCAATTAAAACGAAAAATAATGCAGCATATTTTACATATTTTGTGCATTCATTTATTTTTTTTAATAAATATGTGTGAATTGAAACATTTTCATCATTTTCGTTTGGGCCGCATTTTAAAAGCTTTTGTGCCGCACTTTAGACAAGCATGATTTAGAACATGGGATCGCAAATCACGTTTAGTCGGAGTAATTCGCAAAAACAATTATGAAGGGTGTGATATTGAGAGTAATGAAAAGGGACAATAAGAGGGGTAAGAAATACATTTATTAGACGTAAAGCATGCTAACAATACGAACAATGCATCACAGCTCGACGTCAGAAATGCAAAGACAAGGGATTGTCGCTGGAATTGTTAGAAGTTGAGACCGCGTGTGTCACAGCACAGCCGACACCGACGGACGAAGGAAATCTGAAGTGTTCAAACAAATTTGGTGTGCTAGCGATGTCAGCTAAAGCGATGATGATCAGTGCTGTGGGATCCTCCACTGTAACCACCGACTTGTTATATACAAGCGATATCAGATGCAGTGGCGTAACGTACACCCCTGTGGGGTCAGTTTTCTAGGGGTCCCAAAGCCTTAATGCCGCCCCTTTGCAGAATCCAATTTGGGGGACCAAAACCTGATTTTGCAGGGGGCCCCAAATGTTTTCCTCCATGCTACTGATCGGGTGGCCCCAGATGAAGAAATAGAGGCATTGATGTTTGGGGAGCGTGCAGCCAAGAAACAGGTTTGACACTTCCAGTCCATCTCCCGGGATATGTAGCATGGAGGTGGTTACGCATCACCATCAAAAAAGTGTGCTGGAGCAAAATTATGCATGAACCACACGTTCTGGTGCACAGTGCCCGGTACTCCCTACAGTAATTCCGGAAGTAGAAAATTTGTCTACGTGCAGGTTTTTTCAAACCCAACCACGCCTTATTCGTTTAGCCACTCCTTGTCTGTGTGATTGAGCTCCCAATGACTATAATTATCGTGAGTTTCAACGACTAGACCACATCTTTCAATTTTTCTACGAGACTTCTCAGAGTCTGAAAAAGAGTGAAATCTCAACATTACATTAGAGACTCTGCAGATGCCGTAGAAAGGTGCTCTGACCACCAGGAGGTCCGAGGACTACAGTTTAAGAACCACTGCTGTATACTATTACCAGGGGTGGGCAGACTTTTCCAGCGCACGGGCTACTAATTTTTTAAGGTATTGCGTTCCACCTAATGGCATACGTGTGGTGAACTAAGAAAAAGGTTTACAATATTTATTATACTTAGCTTCTCATATAACTAAACTTAAATAAAAATTCGTACTTTTAAACACACGTTTAAAGCAAAACGCAAGGTACAAACATAATAATAATATCCACAAATATAATAACACCAAATGATGCATTTATTACCAAACAATTCAAAATACATTAAAAAATAAAACATTTTCTTCTAAAGTTATTTCTTGTAGATATAGTCAGTACTAGACTTCGTCTGCATACTGTCGGCCAATCTTGAATATTTTGGAATAATTACTAACTGCTAATCTTCAGGCGGTCACCCCAAAATGTCTTGGGGGTCTACCTATCGATCACGATCGACTTAATGCCCACCCCCGCTATTACCCCTCTGCATTTGTCAGTCGAATTCGGCAGCACCCTGTATACGAAACTGCGAGATGAAGTTTTAATATTAGCTCTTAGCATATTTGCATAAAAAACTTCGAGAAATGAATGTGGGTTCAATAAAAGAAGTAGCCGCCCATCCGGTGTAGTGGTCATTGAAGCTGACTGCGGTGCCGTAGGGACTGGGTTCGAATCCCGGAGAAGGCATGGATGTTTGTGTTGTAATCCTTTCTTCTGTCTGTGTTGTATGCCCCCGTGTTATACATTGCGTGGTGCACGGGTTTATAAATGGTAAAAATAAATAAAAGAAGTATAATCAACAAAACTGAATGAAGCAACAAAATAGAACCTCCTAAATGATGAGGTGAAAAAGTAATAATAGATTTCAGAAAAAATCGAGATTAAAGTATTTTAATTAAAACAAAAAAAGCTCATTTATTCGAATTAATTACACAAAAATCAATCTGGATATGCATAAAAGAATCAACCCTATAGGAAGTTTAAAGAAATAGGCAGACATAAGAAAACGTGCAACACAATTCTTAAAAAAATGTCTAAGGAGATTAATTATAAACTTAAAACTTTTAGCGTCTTCAAGAAGAAGGTAGATTAAAAAAATATATTGTTGTCACACACACACACACACACACAGTTTTCTTAAAATAAAGATAAATATAAACTCAAAACATTTCCTCCAATTGATGCACTTTACAAAAGAAACGGTTGTTAATTTTCCCAGATGAAATATAAAACAGGAGATAAATGTCAGGACACAAAAAGTCTGTGAATAAAAAAAAAAATGATGGAAGAAACTTGAAAGTCAGCACGAAACGATGTAAAAATTTGTCTCGAGGGTCTTATAACGAGAAAATACACTGAAATAAGAAGTCAGAGAGCGCGAGAGAGCACAATTTTCTCTTTTTTTTACTTTTATAATCTCAGAATTTGTCCAAAAAAAAGATAAGTTGGTAGGATTTAAGCGCATATAAAACTTGACTTAAGCTCTGTTTAATGTTTCAAAAACAAACAAAAAGTCTTTATGAGAGGAAAAATCCATTTCTCAAAAACATTTCTTGTACCTGTATAGAGATTTAATACTCTGTCTATAAAAAAAAGTTTTATCATAACAAAATTTGTAGTGCTTTTTTTTTAATGATAAAGATTTAACGGCTTATCACCGTTTCTCAATTAACGGGGTAAATGTTTGCTTGAAACAAAGATTTTTGTTATTCATGTTTGAAGTAATAATTAATTTTTTAAGAAAAATTGTCAAGAATTTTCTTTTTTTTCTTTCTGTTACATGCTTGTGAAAAAGAAATTATTTTTCATTTTCAAGTTTTCCGATCTTAAAACAGACTAAATGTTGAAATCGAAGAAAGAAATTTAAATCTTAATTATCCTCCTAGTAAAGGTGTTTCATTTGAAATAATTCGTGCAGATCAGGGGTGGGTGTACTTTTCCAAGGTACGGGATACTTCTAATGTTTGTAAGGTGTTGCGGTCCACCTAGTGGCGTAGGTGTGATCATTCTGTATTGAAATTGTATGTTTTCTTTGAGTGGCGTAACGGAGAACATTTGGGCCCCCTCCAAAGTCAGGTTATGGGCCCCCAATTTGGATTCTATAAAGGGTGGGTACTTAGCGGCAGTCAGGCCTTGGGCACCCTAGAACCCTGCCTTCCCCCCCCCCGATGCGGGGGTGTACGTTATACCATTGTTTTCTTTTCTTAACCCTTGTTATTGACATTGTACTTCTCCTTTAAAATAATTCAGATTATTATTTTTACTATAAGAACACACAATTGCAAAGCTGAATGCTTCAACATCTATGAGTGACTGCTAGACCTTGGAGCGTGGACATATCTAATGCAGCGAGCAGAGAACATACGTGAATCGATGAATCTGAAACCAACATATAAACTTAATTTGTTTCCTACCGAATCCCGTGCCATCGTGGTACATGGCATCAACACGAGAACCCAATTCAGTGGAAGCTGTGACGTTCCCGCCACACAGATGACACCACAAGGAACCCCCGATTCCGCGACGTACCGGATGCAACCCGAGGATGAAAGAAGCCGCTGCGATGTTCCCGAACCTTAGAGAGGGCTGTAGCGATTTAATCTATATAAGCCAGTAACAACCTCCGCACCATGGTGATCATTTTGGTGTAGTGGTTAAGTTACTCGGTTTCGTATCCAAAGGTCCCGGGTTCTGTCGTACCAGATAAGCACGCCACTTCAGGGCCGAGAGGAAGAAAGAGGAGATGCTGAGAAGAGACGCCAAAACTCCTCCCTCACAAAACAACAGAACTAGACACTAATAATTTAAATATATATATATATACTAAGTTAATAACTTCAATGTAAATTTATAAATAAAAGCTGGGACGTAATTTAACTTAAATTTTATTTAACCAATATCACGCTACCTATTTGTTTCAAATGTCACAAAGCGCAGGATGCAGGCAGATGCTTAAATATCCAATCCCGTGCTACCGCGACAAAGAGCTACTCATTAACTTTAACACTCCCCTTCAATAGGCGTATGGGGAAAAATTCAGTGAAGGTGCATGTATCGTTCACACCAGGGGTGGGTAGACTTTTACATATATTACGGGCTATTTCTAATTTTTTTCAAAGTGTTGCGGTCTACCCAGTGGCGTAGGTGCGGTGAGCTAAGAAACGCTCAACAATATTTATATTATAACAATAATAAATACTTTGGGCTCTGGGCGCAGAAGATCTACAGGCCCCTTTGGCACTGGCAGATCGAAATTTATAAGCAGAAAACCTGGTTAAATCCAGTTTATCCGGGCCCCTGGGTGCCCTCCCCAACCACCCAATGGATAAACCAGCACTACTCGAGAGCCGAACTTATACATTTAGAATAATCAGTGAACCACATCAATAAATTATCAGTGATCCTCGGGCTACACGACTGCCAAAAAAATGTTGCATTCCGAAAATTTATATTAAAAAAAATTTCAAAACAGTTAATGGAAGTCGAATTAAAATGCCTTGCAAACCTGTTAAAGATACGAGCCCACTCTTTTCCGAAAATTTCTGAAATTGTATGCATCGTCAGATATTTTATATTTAGAATATAGTAAAAATTTTGAAAAATTCGTCATTTTCAGACAATTTTATTTCAAATGGATGTCAAATATATCAGTGAAATGTTTTAAATATCAAGAATGTCAGAATAAATGGAGTTTCTTACGACAAAAAGAGACAAAGCCATTTTTTTAAAAGCCTCAAATTCAAATGAATGGACGCTAAAGGGCCTCCAGTGGTCCATTCGCGGGTCACGGGTTGAAGACCCTAGTCTACACATAGTTCACATGCATTGTGAAGAGCACATCCTCCAGTCTATAGCTGGCGTTCGTGTTCCACAAAAAATAAATCTTTTAGTATGCGAGGCTTGGGTCTAACGTGAAGGCAGTCACCCCAAAATGTCTTGGCGGTCCACCGGTCGATCGCGATCGACTTAATGCCCACTCCGGGTTTACACCAAGGGTGTCAAACTCAAAGGCTGATTTGGGCCAAAAAGCAAGATTTACTTAAGTTGGGCCGCAAGGAAAATCAATATTCATAGAAACGTAGGTTTATTTCGAATAATATATTATAGTAAACATATATAAAAGAACAAGAAAAATTTAATGTGTACGTTCTGACACTTGACATCTCTTCTCCGCTACTATCTTTCCCATTTCGGGAGAAATTTTAATATTTTATTATATATTATTGTGTGCCAATATACTGACCGGCCCGCGAGTTCGAGCCCTGGTTTACACATTTATCAAATCGTTTGCTCCAGTATACATAGTCGCGCCGATTGTGAAAAACCAATTCTTTGTTCTAGCTGGGTCGGTGTTCCGGAAGTATATTTCTTTTAGTATTACATCTTAGTAAGAGTGATCACCTCAAAATGTTTGGCGTCCACCGGTCGATAGTCATCGACTTAATGCCCATTCCTAGTGTAGATGTGATGTTTCCTCCTCCCCCTTTAAAAAAAAAGTTGAGATTCATGTCTTTTTTTTCTATCAAGGTTTTATAAACGTGTTGATGAAAAACAAATTAGTACTAATTCTTATGTATTAAGTTTAATATAAATATTATGTCAAACAATTAAAAATTAAATGATCAAAAAAATAAAATCTCCAAAGAGTTTTTTATATTTTTTTATAAAAAATAAAAGAAAAGAAGAAATTGATCTTTTTTTTTACTCGTTTACTAAAATAGAGGATTTTTAAGCCATTGCATTCTTTTGGTTTTGATTTAATCTCAATATTTTATTGAAATAAAGTATAATTTGCTTAAGATATTTTTTTCAGGTTTCTGCTGAAATTTATTCTATTTGAAATATATTCAGTACTCCTTTAGAATTGTAACTGAGCACAATTATTCCATCCAAAATACGATGATGTCGTGTAGAGAGTGGGGTATCAGCTCAAATGTCATCCTCGTCATTTGATTATGGTTCAAAATTACGAGGTCCGTTACCAATAGTATGTGTAGAAAATATGTAATTTATTTTTAAACACGGTCTGTTGAAATTTGTCTGTAAACTTCTGCAAAAAAAGAACATGTTTTTGCTAAATAATAGCTAAGGCATTTGTTGTTTCCCATAGGGAGAGAAGGGGGGTTGTAGCTCCAAACCCTTTTCTGTGATACTGGTCTCTTTGGGTGAGTGAGTGAATATTAACGTCGCCCTGTTCAGCTACACTAGGGCTTCGGGCGATGGACCTCGTAATTTTGAACCATGGTCAAGTGACGATAACGACACCTGAGCTCTGGCACCCTCTTTCCTAACTATCACACCACATCAATGGGAGGACGTTTCAGCTCTCGACAGATTTAACGCGCATCGCTCCCCTACAAGGCGAGTTTTCAGCAGCACTGAGCTCGAACTCATGACGAGTCCGTTACTTTGACCACTAGGCGACCACGGCCACCCTGTCCTCTTGGGAATTTAATCAGTAACCCTCGTGTAGCTTTGAAATGCGAAGTTAATAATCAATTAATCCGTTCATCAAAGTATTCTTCACCTTCTTCTCCCCTTGCAAGTGGATATTTTCTACTAAATATATCATAAAATAATTGAAAAATTTAGTTGATTATTAAAAGGACGTATTTTCTTGAAATATCACAAATTTCTGCAACTGTTGAAGTACGGGTCATGTTAACTTGATAAAAATATTTTTGAAAATACAAATTTAGAAGTTTTAAAATCAGCAGAATGCAAAAATAAGGAAAGAACAAATAGTTTTGGGCAGGGAGAAAGCAACTTTATGTAGTCATAACAATCCAACGCTAAAATTATCTACGCTATTATCTTCCCGTTTCCGTATTAATACTCCCTTTTCGATTACACTTATAAATATTTAATATTTTCTTTATCTCCTCTCTTTGCTATGTATCTTTGCAAAGATTATTTACTTGTAGTTCTACCAATTAAGTTAGAAGTTTCGTCCAGTATCCATTTGACAGCTTAAATAAATTTGCGATAAATCCACGTTAAATGGTACTGAATTTTTAAATCCATCCATGAATGTGGAAGTTAGAATAAGATTTCCCCGCATATGTCTTCTAGGCCACTTGATTCTGGTTCAGAAATACGATGTTTGTCATTAATACACAAAAGGGAATTTTCAAGGAGACTAATTTAAGCAAACTAGTCAATTGAAGATTATATTGAAATCTCTTCTCTCCTAATTTAAATTTAGAAATATTATGAATTAAAAACTTTTAAAATAAATGGTGTGATGTGGAATTTCTTTTTAGCCCACTTGTCTAAAACGCAGCAAGTCGCATGTCAGTGGACTCGTAGATAGAATAATTCAAATCATATGTCAAGCTTAAGTCAACACCTTATTCTTAGTGATGACTTGGAAATTGAACATTCAACGACAATATATCCCAGTCTGGAATCTGTTAGTTGAATATACCTACCTCCATTGTCAAACTTGCCTTAAAGTCAACTGAGACACTTCAATCATAAATCACGACTAGTGATTTAAAAGTTTCGCAGAAAGTGTCTAATATAGATTCGTATCTCAACTAGAGACTGCAGTGACGTCACTGTAAATGTTTCGAATGTCACTTAATACGATACGTAGCAATTCTTGTAAAGGCTGGAAAAACAAACTTTAAATTTTGTTCAAAAGTCCCTGAACATAAAAAGACATTCCTATGTAGAAAGGAGAAAGGGAGAGTGATATTTTCATCCCAATGGGCTATTCAATTGTATAAGGAGCATGTTTGTGGACCGACAGGCAGGTGGTTCAAAAAATATCCCAAACCAACGTCAAAACAACTTACTCCTTCAATATTCAATAATAAAAATGATATCTCAAGAATATGTTTCCTTTGATTCAATTTTCGATCATACAGTTTTTGAATTTCTAATTACGAAGTTCACAGCAATTAAAAACACGTCATGTTTTAAAAAAAAGCTTCATTTAAAATCAATACAAATTTTAGTAAAAGTTCGCGTAAGTTTATTAAAAAGGCTGAAGTTTTTACATACAAGTAGTGTATGTCACAACATAGCATGTCTTAGAGACGAGTCACCGTAAAAACGTGTTTTATGTGCAAAAAAGAAAAGTTTTTCCTATTATAAGAAGTTTCTGAAGACACTAAAGGAGCAACTACTGTATTTTATACGATCCAAGTACATTCTACTATTCAAAAGCAAAACCTGTAAAATAATACTCTCTCCTTATTCCTTGCCTGGAACTAAGTTACAGATAGTTTAGCGAATTATTTATTACTTTTTCCTTCGCGTCCAAAAAAAACAAATACTCTTCATTGGAAGCGTTTTGGTTTACTAACTGCTACTGTTCCCTTGATTGTCAATATTTTTGTCTTAATTACAGGGCAGTATAAAAAAGATGACTTTAATTCTAAATTTAATAATTCACTTAGCTATGATTCGAATGAAAATTTATTTTGATAAAAGGCGTCCTGATTCTCAAATACTAAAATAAATTTGTGAGTTTTCTTTTATTTAATGTAACGTAGATAAAATACTATAAGGCTCATCATTATGCGAATTCATTCACTTAAAAATCTTACTCTATTCGTGCTATAAAACTTTTATCCAAATTTTTAAGCCAACCAAATTGAATTTCTTCAATACTAACTAAACTTCTTTAGGCTTTGTGCGAAAATTACAAGACAAGGTCATAATTAGTTCGATGCGGATTATTTTCTCAAATTCATTTATGCAATGTTGCGAATTTTTAAAAAGAAAGTGGTAGAATGGTAGATGTGTTTTTTAAGCTTCGTCAAAAAAACTTCGATTCTTCAAGCTCCTGGCGTTTTAATTTAGAAAAATGCGTATAGTAAGATGAATCGAAATTTTTTTTCAGAATTTCAAAACCTACATTGCAGAAAAGATGTTCTCTGGTATATAGATAAAAGGGAAAATAAAATTTTAAAAAAATAATAAATTTTTATGTTAATCACTGACTTAAAGGGAATGAAGTTCAGTTATTTGAGCTTTTTTTTTCTTGTGGTACAAAGCCAAAGTAATTTTTATAGAAGAAAAACAGGCATTTTAATACTCTTTAACATTTATCGCGATAAGAAGACACCTACTAAATAATTACGAGAAAAACCACACCAGGTACATTTATAAAATTTAATACATGATTACATCTAATGCATTAGTATTAAATTTTTAAAAAAAATCTACTGTCGCAATTGCAGTGAATGATAAAGCGGAAGACGTAAAAAGGCTTATGAAATGTTACAAAATGTACATTGTACACAACAAGCTTATCAATAATAATCTTTTTTAGTTATTTAAGAAGCAGAAATATTATTTCATTTTGGGTCTAAATCCATCTAATCGAAATTAAATCTTTTTCAAAGACGCGACCTTTTTGTAGCAATATTAAATTTTGAAATTATTTTTTATATTATTTTTCTCTTAATCTTCATACCCCATAACATTTATTCCGTAAGTGGGTTTCGATTAATAATAATTTTCCCCTCCGTATATAAGCGTAATCCACTCTAGTACAGCTTTCCAACACAAAACGACATCGAATGGTACGCGCGAACACTAACTGTTATGCAATAAAGTGCATTCGATAGGGTTCTTGATGCGGCAGAGCGATCCATCACTGCCATGGATACAATATGCCTATCATCGGGCGTAGAGGTACGATGAGTCTAGTGCAATCAATGTCGTCTGTCAGTTGTTCTCTCCTGCATCACTATAATTTGATTTCATCCGTCCGATTTCTTTGAAGGATAAATCCGTATTTTCTATAGGCAGCAATCCTTCCTTAGTCTAACTTAGAAATGTGTTCGATGGCTGCTATTCTTCGAGACATGACGAAGATGCTCACACTAAACAAAACGGCACGAAAAAGAAATTATATTTTTTCAAAACTCCTCTCTGTTCTTGCCTTTATATGGCACTAGCTGGTATACTCCTTCTTCTCACGGGTGAATTGAAAAATTAAACAATACAGATTGAAGGATAAAGAAGTTTTTAGTGAGTTAATTTTACGTGAATTGCAAATTAAATATAAAAAAAGAAGCTTTTTGCATACTCAGCTGAACAAAAAAACCATATTTGTTAAGTCTGAAGGTCTAATAGTTGATATAAAGGATGTTTTTTATTTATTTATAACGCCCCGTAACTCCCTCGTGGGTCGATTTTTGAAAACACCCTCCTAAGCTGATCTCTGCTCAGCAAAAGTAACACATTGTTACAAATTTTGTTAAATGAACACTTAAAATAGAGTGTAAGTAATTTATATCTAGATGTGTAATATGTTAATATTACTTTCTGTTGTATTTATTTTATGTTAAAATTATAATATTCACAAGCAACGCATTTCTAACATTATAATGGCGATTCAATGAAAGGATAACGAAATGTTGGTGACAGAGCAGAGTTGGCATCATTTTTGGCGATCATGTTGGTAACTTGACGATTGATTGAACGGTGCAGAAGTTATATGTTGATTGTTGTAGCGCCACCTGGTGGGGAGCTACAAAAAGAGGATAGCACAAAACCCTTCTCCACGATAAAATACATATATATGCCAATTTTCATAGTGATCGGTTCAACGGTGTTGGAGTGAAGCGATTTCATACATACAAACATCCAATTATATATATATATATATATAGATTTGTTGGTAAAGCTACGGGGGGGGGGCACCAAAGAGGTGCGTTTGTGCTGAAAAAACTTATACTCACGATCGAAAATTTTTATATGGTTTGGAAGCTTCCTTTATGGTGTAGTATTTGGAGGTGGGAGGGGGGGGGGCATGAAATAAAAATTTCTTTTTTTGTAATATTAATTTCAATGAACGAGTGTTTGTTTATTAACGTCGCACTGCATTAAACAACACGAGAGTTTTTTTAGACGGACCTCGTAATTTTGAAACTTGTCAATTTACGAGTACGTCACCTGAGATGGAACCCCCTCTTCAAACTACCACACCCCTCTGCACGGCGGGTTTTCGGTGACACTGGGGCTCGAGCTCATAATACGCCAGCCACGAGTTTGGGACCATAACCACTGGTTACCAAGGCAACAATATTAATTTCGGACTTTTAAATACCTGAGAGATATTAAGATCTCGAACATTCTTTTTCAAATAGTGTGAAATCAGTTTGTAACAATCATGACAATTTTTTTTAAAATTAAATTTGTGAAAACATATTAAGAATGATATACGCACAAAGTTTTTTTTATATATACAAATAAGTCAAGAATTCGGAAATATTAAGGAGTAATTTGTTTTATAAAAAATTTTAATATTATTTTTATTTACAAAAAAGAAAAAAATTTGAACAAAAATATTTTTGTAAAAAAAGTGGATTCGTATTACATATTAGAACTTCAAGCTAATTGAAATCATTCTTTTCTACAGAAGTATTTTAAATGAATATTTATTGAAATGTAATGTTTAATTACTTTTTTTACATGAAAAAATCATAGAAATAAAAAGAAATTAGAAATTAATCTAGGATGCACTCATTTGTTTAAAAAAAAAAAATATATGAATCTAATACATAAAATAACATTGTTATTAAGAGATAAAAATATGTATATATGGATAAGAATGTTTAAAAAATATTCATATGTATTGAAAACAGATTTTTAAAAAAAATCTAAAATGGGATATAATTTTAAGCTCATAAGGTAAAATTTATAAATTTCGCATTTCCTCTTTGAGTTACCATTAAAGGCAACACATCACGTGATCCCACAATGTAAGATGTCATAATAAATATTCAATGCTCATTTAAAATAAAAAATTTAAATTCAAACCAAAATATCCAATATATTTATTTCTGATTAAAATACAATTTATTATTAATGAAATTTTGAATTTGTTAAAATATGCATTACATGATATGGTTAAAATATGCATTACAAGATATGTCCGAGGAAAATATCATGTAATATATATTTCATTGCACAATGCAGATGTTTCGATGTTAAATTTATTTCAGCTCATTGATCCAAATTGATTCTGTGGGTTAATAAATTTTAAAATAATTGTTTATTTAATAATTCTAAAAAATAGTTTACATCCCTAAATGATTGTCACAGGCTGATTTTTCAAAAATTTATGTATCACTCTAACATTGTTGGTGACAGATCTTGTAATTATGAGCCTCCGTCAAGTGAAGAGGACAACACCTGACCTCCTCACCAAACTCGAACCCATGGCAACACCAGCCACGAGTTTGGGATCATAATCATTCAACTGCGGCCTCCATGTCAGCCACAGAAGCAAATAGTTGAATAAAAATCGGATAAGATTCTATTATCTACCTAATCAATATTAGTTGTACTTAAACAAGCAGTTTATTTATAATTTTCATGCGTTTTACTAGGTTTTCCTTATTAATATTTACGAAAACTCAAATGGCATCATAGGAATTAATCCATTTTAACACGCTTTTACAAGCTTCACCTGCATGTAACGGAATCTTTGAACTCGGTTTTTACCCACTTTAAAAGGTCGGATTAATTCGAAATTTGGCCCACTTGTCAAGGACCGATGACAATACAATAATTTCCTAATTTTGTTCCATTGTCCTGATCAGAATCTTCAGGATTAACGATTTTCTATTTCCAGATTTGGCGACTAATTCCAGATCACATTTCCAGATTTGGCGACTACCCAAACAGCTGAGAATTGATTCAGAGGTCACTGGATTAAATATCTTCTCTTCAAACTCTTCGATTCAAAACGTGTACTTTTATGTCTAAATATTGATGTGCATGTTTTAGAAAGAATATTGAGCTCTTTTTAGTGAAAAATATCATTGACATTTTTAGCACCTTTTTCCGCATTAAATATTTCAAACTTAGTTCTTCCAGATTTCCTTCAGTTGGCAGATCCTTCATTTTGCAAACTAGGCCGTATCGACGCACTGATAAGATGCCAATGGGTATTCGAGATTCTAAAAAATGACGCATTTAAGATTAATTCAATAATGAATAAACAATAGTTTAAAAAACTAAAAATACACGCTTTTATTGTAGATCAAACAAAAAAAAAATTAAAAATAAATTACAGTTTAAAAAAACTAAAAACACATTTTTATAGTGAATCGAACTAAAAAGTAAAAAATAATTCTTAATATAAGAATAAAATGATAAACGAGAAAATTAATGTTATTGTAGTAAAAGCGCGGGGTGCTTTGTACTATATTTTTCACTAACTCTGCATTTCGGAATAGAACTGGTAAGATTTTGAGCACCCCACGCTTTTGCCCCAATGACATTAATTTTCCCTTCATCATTTTATTCTTATATTAAAAATTATTTTTTACTTTTTAGTTCGATTAATCATAAAAGCGTGTTTTCTTGAATTTTTTAAACTATAATTTATTTACGAATACAGTCTGTTTTTTTTATCTTATTCTAAGTATTTTTTATTCATTTTTTGTTTACAATAAAGATGGAACTATTGATTATAGCAAATCGATCACTCGGGATATAAATTTTTTTCTACCTCCAGGTGTGAAGTCATTTAACTTAATGCTATACCCTACACTCTCCTCGGAATCCAGACATAACTCAGCGGTCTGTCCCTTTGAGGTACCTCAAACAGAATGAGCAAGGAAACAGATGCCCGTAAACGATGAAAGCTGCCCCCCGAGTAAACAACATCATTGAGTGGGCTCACTTCAGTCTTATAATAACTTGCAAGCTCTTCGATTGAGTTTGCCGCTTTTTTTATTCCCTTTCATTTTTTTTTGTACATCCGATCAACTTGAAACGAGTTGCATTTTATTACAGAATACCCAATATAGCTTGTCTTCACGCTCGGGAAGTTTTTCAAGCCTTCTTACCCAACGCAATAATGTTCCCGTTGTTTGGTAACACATGACGGTGCCGTAGAAGACTGTTTTTACAAGATAATATTTCGATAGGATCTCTAATAAGTAGAACTCGAGAAAATGACAGTCGTGTGTTACATCGCAGGCACACGCAGAACGTGTTTTTTTTTCTTTTTCCTCACGAGATTTTGTTCGGTTCAAAATGACGCCAGGGAGGAAAAAAATACATGAAAAGCATTTGATCAGATTAATCAAATTCACTGTCATCTGTTGCAAAGAAAATATTCAGTCTATTTATGATGAGATTTTCTGAGTTGGTCGTTTATTTAAAACTAAGCAGAACTTTTGAAATGAAAGGTGGAACTTATTTCATGTTTTGTTTTTCCAGCTGTGTTTGGAAGTGATATTTTTCTTCTAAAACATCGGCGACCTGCTAAATCTTTTTTTAAAACTTTAATTTTTAAAATTTTTTATTTTCCTAGCGTAAGAAAAGGACTGATATATTAAGACACATTTTATGTAATAGTTGTCCATTGTTTTCTACATATCATTCCGAAACGACACTTTGTCACTTATGATTTATAATATCCCCTTAAATCGTTTATTTATGTTTGATTTTGATTTTTTGTTGTACCATGAAGCAATATGAGAGCTATTGGTGACGGACCTTGTACTTTTGAGCCATGATCAGGGGCATCTTAAGGCATGGGTCAACTGGGTCTGGACCCAGGGCCTCGTTTCGTTCTCAACACAGTCTTAATAATATAATCTGGATACTTTTAATGGTCAAATATTATTCTCGTACATATTCTCCGAAAAACAGTGAATTTCAAACTGCACGTCAATTGGCAAAAGTGGCCAGACTGTATTATTATTTGATGACCATTGTCCATGTCTAGGCCTAAGCCTAATACTATGAACAATCATTCAACTCATTGAATCGAAATGCGGCCATCGGTCAAGCCTATGGGTGAGATTGTGAGTCGTCCACATTTATTTGTTTCAAATTATAGTTTGTACGAGTATTTGACAATGCATGCTTTTTCTGTCTACTTTTAAAGATCACAGGTAGGGCCTACTTTTGCATAGGGGCCCAGGGCCTAAAATTCTTAAGATATCTCTGGGCCCAGAACTTCAAAAAGTCTTAAGGTATCCGACTACCCTAAAATTGTGAAATTTGCCAAAAATTGACAATTTTTTTTACGATTTTATTTTATATGCCATCTTATTAGCTTTATAAAAATGCCAAGTTTATCATTTTCCATTCACTAGAACAAAAACTACGTTTTAGTAAAAGCAGATGCCATTACTTTTAAGCAAGATGTCACACTTTAAAACGTGTTTTACTCGAAATGTGATTTTTTAAAAATAATCAAACGGGGTCAGCGATTGCTAAAAAAGTTTTGAAAATAGCTAACTGAAACTTTTTGTGTAAGTTCTGTATAACAGTAGAAGTGTTTTTAACCTTCAGATTCATCAATCACTGTTTTATTACAAGATTTACAGTTCCATATATGAATATAATTACTGTTTTTTTAAGCAATTTCACATAATAAGTAAGATAAAGTGCTCTAGTTTTTGTAAAAATTAAAATATCTCTTATCCTGAAGGTCATTTTGACAATGAATAACATAGCAACACATCAGAATTGAAAAAAATTGAAAATGAGTTCATAAACCTTTGATACATAATGGACCGCGTTTATGTTATTTTTTGTCAATTTTTACCCATTTTTTCCCATTTTAGTTAAAATAATTTATTTTTCTCTTCTTAATTTTAGCATATTTTTCTTAAAATGTACTAAAAAAATATAAAAACAACAAAAAAATCCACGAGGACACCTGAACTTGCATCCCCAAATCTTCCAACCAAACCAACGGAAAGACTTTGAGCAGTGGTAGATTAAACGTACACCAGCCCCTCTACACGGCGAGTTTTCAGTGGTTCTAGGTTTCAGACCCACGCCTCGATAATACCGGCCACAACTTGGCGATCATGTCCCCTCGGCTAACTATGACCACCTTCTTTAAGATTTACTTCAATATGCTAGTAGTCAAAATTCATTCGTTTTAAAGTTTTATTGGAATTTTTAAGGAATTCAACGCTTATACAGAATGATGGTTTTATAAAGTCCGTAATTTTGATACTTTTTAATAACATACTATATTTTATTTCTCTAAAAGGAATCTTTTGCTCAGGTTTTATAGAGGTCTGTAACATTGGCGTAACTACGTACACTCTCGCACCGCAGGGGGGGGGGGGCAAGATTCTAGAAGGCCCAAAGGTTATGGTTTTGAAATCCTTTGTAAGATCCGTTTTAGGGTTTGCAATCCCGTGTCATATTTTCAATTTCGGGATTACATTATCCAAATCCCGGGATTAGGATTGGACTATTCATTAAAACTACTTACATATCAGCATAGTTGAAATTGCATAATAAAACTGAAAATATAATTAAAAATTGATTTAATATTATTTTAATGAAACAAATAAAAAAATTAATTCATCATAAAAAACAAATAAAAATAGTACATAATGAAATTTAAAAAAAAAACATTTCTTCATTTTTTGTGTTTTTGTAAATAAGCTTATAAAAATACAGCTCCTCCAGCGTTTTATCGTTGAATCGGTTCCTTATTTTTGTTACAAATTGTCCTGCCGTAGAAAATGCTCGTTTGAATTCTTTACTAGTAAGTATTATCGTCATTAAATAAGAGAATATTCTTTTCAGGTAGTCACCACGTCTCCCTCCATTTTCAAAAAAGAGATATTTCTTTTTGAAATTTTTGATGACAGTGTCTCAAATCTAATAGACTGCAGTGGTGCATATACCTCTTTGATAACTTTAGTACTTCTGCTACACTTAATGGTTTTTGTACACATAAATTGATCCAGTTATATTGAATCAGAATGTGAATCAATTTCAAGTGTTACCTCATTTGAAATTGAAGATCCAGTTGCATGAGCTGTTAGTAATGTAATGGGATTTAAAGTATCTCAAGTCTTCCAAGCAGGTCCGCTATTATATAATTAAAGGCATTTAATTGAGAAATGAACTGTGACAAAATCTATTCTTGACATGTTGCTTATATTATTGTGTAAGCATTGCAGTGAGTCACTTAGATCTATGTGACGTTCTCCCATAAGAGAAATGAGAGCAGTGCATATATTTTTTTTTTACCTTTAGCACTTATAATTGCACAAATAAATTCTACGTACATATTTCATAAACAAAATATAGATTTTTGGAAAAATTAAATTTTTAGAAAATTTTTATGAGAAAAAATATTTTAAATATAATTTAGACAAAAATTAAATCCCGGAATTAGTTAATTTTACCCCGGGATTTCGGGATTGGAAAAAACGCTGGGATCCCGGAGTTTCAGAATTCCGGGACCTTGGGGCTGAAAACCCTACTAGATATCTTCCAAAAATTCTAATTGCCTCTGTCCAAGTTAGCTGACACCGGACATCCTGATGGTGAGAGAAATCGCCATTTTCTGACCCCACTCTCAACGGGGAGAAAGTTACAGAAGAAAATAAGAGAAAACATATATGATGAATATAAAATATATGAAATTTGATGTATCAAATTTCACGGTTTAACATGCACACCCACCTCGAAACCTTCAAGGTTCAACACGTAAGAAAACTGACAATAAACGTATACAGTACAAAAAAAGTAAATAAGATGCATTAAATGTAATACCAGATTCACAAAACTTTGAAAAAAATCTCAAAATATAATTCAGACAAAAATTAAATCCCTGTATTAGTTATTTTAATCTCGGGATTTCAAAAAACCACCGGGATCCGGGGGTTGCAAACCCTAATCCGTTTTAGGGCCCAAAACAAGACTTTGCTGAGGGCGGGGACTAATATTCTTCGTTACGCCACTGGTTTGTGAATGTTTATGAATATAACTTAATTCACTCTTTATTCATTTTTATTTGAAACAGTTTGTTCTATGGAGCATTTGTTAATCATTTCTGCAAATTTTTAATATCTGACTAATTTAATTAAGTCATTCGGAACCCATATACTCAATTGATAATTCTCATAAATAACGAATAATTTTCTGAAGAACATCGCGCGTCTATGTTAACAAATTTCAAATTGGAAATATCTTATTCTTTGTTATGTATTAATACATAGTTTTAAAATAACATCTGCATATCTGTGGTTGGAAGAGATGTTTAACAGCATTAGAGAGAAAAATGTGTTCACATGTTAATATTCACACTAACATATATACAGCAAATTTCCTCTTTTTAGACACAACTATTTTGTATCTAGTGACTGAGTGAATATTAACGTCGCACTATTCAGCTACACGAGGGCTTTTGGAGACGGACCTCGTAATTTTCAACCATGTTCAAGATTTTGTATCTAGACACTCTGGACAAAAATATGGAGTAATGTGAATAAAGCTTCTTAAATTTAAAACAAGTTGCGTAAGTAATTAATAAACTCGCTGATGCTCTCATTAGGAATTTATAAACTGTATAAAATGTAAGAATATCATTTATACTTTAGTTTAAATTGTGGGTTATAAATGTCTAAAAACAAAATGATGCTATTGTTTTTGTCAGAGAAATAGATACAACTTAAAACACAAGTAGCAAAATTTGTTGGAGTGCAGTCCTTCATAGTCAGTAGTATCCAATTACAATGGGGGGAAAAAGGGTTGGATACAATTATTCTCAACAGAGGAGGCACTATGAGCGAAAATTAATTTTGACAAACACCGATAGCAGAAGTTTGGGACTATTATCGGCTCTAAACTTGTGATAAAATTATTTTTTAAATGTACATTTCTGAATATATAACTGAATTAACTTTAATCAAATTTGGTTTTTTAATTAATTCTGAACTTAACGTTTCTGAACTCTAAGAACTCATAAATGGAAAATTTAACCGTATTCCCAGATACGTTCCAGTTTAACATAATTCAAAAGAAAAGTCTCTTAAAATAGGTAAAAGGAAGTCATTATAGATCCATTACGCAATAGAGGGGGATAATATGATAGAATAAAGCCAAATTTTGTTTATAATCCTGTGATAGTCGCTACAGAGACATGGTGAAACTTTCATATCTGGTCTTCGAACTAAAATTTTGAAAAATTAATTTGATGAACATAATATTGATGTTCCATCTAGCTTAAACGGGGTTATCAAATTCATAAGATCTCAACGAGGAAACAAAAAAAAAATGTTTTTTTGACATGTTAGAACGAAATTTGGAAAGGAAATACGAACACACACAGAATTTGGCTTTATTGAAGGATCAATAATTACAGAGTAAGCTAGATTTGATATGGAAGAAATCTTAAATAATTCTAGGAATAATAGTGAATAAAATGTATTTCACGGATCCCTTTTATTCTTATTATCACTCAGATCAAAAAGATTTTAAGATGAATGACCATACTCGAGAAAATATACAAAAAAATTATTACATGTTATGTTTACCCAGTGTCGATTACGCATTACAAATTCTTTATTAAGACAGCTAACATATTTAGAACAAAAGATGCCCAATTAAGCAACATAATTTTAACAGCAGATGATTGATTATATAACAGCAAATAAATTAAGTAATCAGATGAGTTAAAGTTGTATTAATTATTGAATTAAAGCAGACGATAGTCGCCCATTCGGTATAGTGGCTAGTGACGCTGACTTCTGTGTCGTAGAGCCGTCAAGCCACAAGTCCTCTCGTAAGGTTGGTGAAGGGGGAAATGAGGTGGCAGGTTCCTGACCCCCTCAGAGTGTTCTCCTTCAAAATTGGGGTAGGACTGAGCCAAATCGGACTATCACCTGCATGGTGCTCAAAGCTACTGTTAACTTCAGGCATAAAATTAGGCCTATGCCATGATGAATTCCGTAGGCCTTAATCTGACTCCATCGATCAGGTAACAGCAACAAAGCAGACAATTATCATATGGGAGAAAATTTTCAACCTAAATAATGCATATAACTAGTGTATAATTTGTATATACAATCAATTAAAAATTGGTTAAAAAATTAATTTAAATAGAACTAAATATTTTACAATACGAAACACATACTGATAGCATGCCTGTGAAAATTAAAGCTTTCATTTCAGCAGTGAGTGATGTAACAGCATTCGAAGAATAAAAAAAAAGAGCATTCCACATATTTTTGTTGTCTTTATAATCGCAGTACAAAGCTTTTTTTCCCATTGGAATTCGATTAATTGTGAAATTAAGATAGAAACTAGCAAAATCGACTTAATAAGCATATAAATTGCAATTATTTTAAAAGGAGCTATGTATAGCTATAAAAAGACATATAATACTCTAATTAGGCAACCTTTTTAAGGCATATGACATAAATAAAATTAATTATTTAACTAAAAGTAACGAATTTCAGCCATTTTTTGCTGCAAAACAAAATATTGTTTAAATAATACTTCCGACATAATGCCCATTTCGTGTTCTGCAAGTCAATACTAAATTCCTCGACTTTTGGCGAAAATGTTCCAGAAAGAATCGCATCACATTCTTTTTCATCATCGATTTACTTCTTTTTTCTGGTAAGGAGTTTTGTGGAATGTCAAGTAAGCGTAGAGACGAATTTCAGACTCAATAGACCCTTAAGCCTAAAGTACTCAAAACGAGTCAATTTCATGAGATCATTTTTCCCCTCAAGCTTTCTCGATTTTAATTCTTTTTTTTTTTTGTCTCATCAGGTTTTTATTTTTTTCAATTTTAAATTTATGGCCCTGTCTTAAGAATTTTTTCTATAGAACAACTGAGCATAATAACATCACTGACCTGTCAATCAATCACTTAATCTAACACTCTGGTCTTATGATTTATGCACATATATTCATACACATATCCAAACACTACACTCAAATATTCCCCATGTGCACACATTCACTTATGCATATATTTAGTATGCACTCATGTACTTATATACATACACTAACAACAACTAAACTATCTCTTTCTTAAGTATACCTCCTAAAATTTAAAACTTTTATTAATTTAAATTTAGAGAATTTGAGGAATTTCTTCTTTTTGTGCTTATACAGTTATTGCTGCTGAATTTACCATTTTAGGCCATTAAGCTAAGTTTTTTTTACTACCAATTAAATATTAGAATTGATGTCTTTAGTGCTTCTCAAACTTTCAACACTTGCGACCCAATTTTTAATCATAATTTCATCGCCCCCCCCCCTCCATACAATAACATTGTAGCGAATTCAATAATAATATACTTTAAAGCGAAAGCTTCAATACTACTTTCATCACAAGCATATCAAGTTAAATATTAAATTTTGTACATAATTTTGTGACATGTCCATGGGCAGCACTGATAATTATTAAACTTGTTCTTCAGGTATCCGACTACTTGCGACAACTTTCTTTTTAAAAAATGGAGATGTGGGGATTTTATATTTGCTTAATACATTTTAAGAAAAATATGCGAAAATTAAGAGGAGAAAAAGAAATTATTATTACTAAAATGGGAAAATATTGGTAAAAATTGACAAAAAACAACATAAACGCGGCCCATTCTGTACCAAAAGTTTATGAAATTTTTTTCAATTTTTTAAAATTCTGATGCGTTGCTATGTTATTCATTTTTGAAATGACCTTCAGGATAAGAGATATTTTAATTTTACAAAAACTAGAGCACTTTATCTTAATCATTATATGAAATTGCTTTAAAAAAACAGTGATTATATTCACATAAGAGACTGTAAATTTTGTATTAAAACAGTGATTGATAAATCTGAAAGTGAAAACACTTCTACTATTATACAGAACATACAGAAAAAATTTCAGTTAATTATTTTTAAAACTTTTTGAGCAATCGCTGTCCCCATTTGAGTATTTTCAAAAAATCACATTTCGAGTAAAATGCGTTTTAAAGTGTAACATCTTGTTTAAAGTAATGGCATCTGGTTTTACTAAAAACCTTGTAGTTTATGTTTTAGTGAACGGAAAATAATAAACTTGGTATTTTTATAAAGCTAATAAGATGGCCTATAAAATAAAAACACAGCAAAATTCCCAATTTTAGGGTACCTTAACTTAGTATTGTTAAACTAATTATCTAATACATTGTGCAGTACTGATACATTTATAAATATATCATATCAGTGTCAAAAAATGTGTTTATTTTACTTTTTATTATGCTAGAATGTATTTTGTTATTGTTTTGCTCCTTTCAGTAAATTTATAATTTTTTAAAATAATCTTTTGTTTTAGACGTTTTGATATACTTGCGCCTTCATGTAGCGTTATCACGCCCCTCCCACCTAGGGAAGTGAGCCCCACAGTCTGAGAAACGCTGGTATACGCGTATTTGTTTTTTAATATTATATTATACAAATAAAATAAATACAAATGTTGAATAAAATCCATCCAAATTTCAAATTTTTCGTGATTTTTAGATACTATTAAACGCGGATTCTTGATATTACATACTAAGGTAAAGAATCATAATAAGTGCTAAAAAGTTGAGAATAATTAAGAAAACTAATTTAAACCGATAAAAAAAACTCTTCGTTTTTTTTTTTTAAATACATTGACGAATATTGTATACTCAAACTTTTTATGGTTACATAAGTTTCAAAAGACTTACACAACCAACGAAAAAATATAAAAAAGATTGTGTTCCATCAGATAAACATCAAATTGATAACAAAAGGAGAGAAATTTAAGGAAGTGTGTGAAAAAATTTATTTCCACTTCCCGTATCAAATTCGTCATTTTATGTGTGTATGTTAAAAAAAATGATAAATCAAATATACCCTTTATAGAATCATGCTTCAAAAATTCGTTAAATATCTATCGGGTTTGAAACAAGTATAATAAATATTTAGCAGTGCGCAGTAGTACAGTAATACCTCGATTTATATATACGCGAACCCGGAGTTACGCGGTTTTCAAACCTCATCTATTCGTCTTTTGTTTGAGCGCTACACAACTAGATTACTCTGTCATTTGCAAATCTGCGTGAAGCTATGAAACAATACAACAAGCTCTCTGTTAAACACTTTTGGAAACAATTCAATGTTTTAGATGCAGTGAGAATTATCGGACAATCTTGGGATGAAGTCTCACAAAAAAAACTTTAAATGACATCTGGGAAAAACTGTGTCCCTTTTTTTTCTACATCACTGAATCGCAAGCGGAATCAGCAACAAAACCTGATGAAAATGGTAATGTGATTGAAGAATTTGTCGATCTTTCCAGGGAAATAAATTTAGAAGCGGATAGGATGACGTTCCAAAACTGCTGGATTCCCACAATCAGGTGCTGAGAATTGATGAGCTCAAAGAAATGCATGAGTAACATCAAAACATTGAAGAACAAGCGTCTTTAGACACAGTTCAATCGAAAGACCGAGTGACGGTTGGGAATTTGACAGAAGGCCCCAGAGTTTAATTAAGAAAGGGTTACACATTTTAGAAAATATAGCCTCCAACGAAGAGTGCATTTTTTCAACAAAACAATGAATTAAAAAAAATGTTCGCATGCTTCGAGGAAATTTACGGGGAAAGAAATCTTTGAGTCGGCAGACTATTTTGTTAGATTTTATGAAACCTTCTACATCAAAATAGCTTTGATTTGCGATTTTGTATTTGTGTTGCCTAAGATTTTATCAAGTATTTTTTTTTATGAATTATTATTTTCTTTTGTCTAAAAACCCAATAATTTATATGTATTTATATGCAAAATTATATCCCCGACTTACGCGATTATCTCTCAATCCCACCTGTCACCCATCCAGTATAGTGGTTAGCGACGCTGGCTGCTGTGCCGTAGGGCCTGGGTTCAAATCCCGGAGAAGACATGGATGTTTTTAAATGTATAGTGCCTTCGCGGCATGGGGGTACTCTAAATAGCCGTCGAGCCGCAAGTCCTCTCTTGTGGTTGGTGGAAGGGGAAGAGAGGTGAGAAACCCCTGACCACTCCCAGGGTGCTCACCCTCAAAATTGGGGTGGAATCGAGCTCAAAATTGGGGAGAATCGTACTGTCACCTGCATGGTGCTCAAAGCTACGGTTAACGACAGGTGTACAATCTAGCCCGATGCCATGATGAATTTCGTGGGCCTCGATCTGACTACGTCAGACAGGCGGCATTAGCAACAACAACAACAACGTAAGCTCGGTGTATTACTGAAAACATGTAGCATTCGGGTGACGAAGATATTTCATGAAGACCTGGATGTAACAGATTTAGTCCCCCCCCCCCCATGTACAGAATATAGTGAGAATTTATAATAGAACTAATTAAATATTTGTGTAAGTATTAAAAATTGAATCCGTTCTAATACTTATGAATACAGTTAGTAAAAAATAGCAACATATTTTAAATATAAAATCAAATAATTTATATATTGTTTTAGTTTTAAAAATTGAAAAACACAAGAGACAAAGTATAACAATTTCATCAAATGAATCAGTACAAAAAAGTTTTCAAAATATACTGTTTCTTGGTCTTTATTGCTTTTGATAATAAGTTATATTGGACTACTAAACATTTTTTTTTCTTTGTAATTCACTCCAAAAAAGTTTATTCATTATTGACATGGCTAATCAAGTGGGGTTTTCCATAATAGATTTAGATTGTATTGATGAATATTCTTTCAATGTTATCCACGCAAATTTGCTCTTATAATTTTACCTGATTGTTACCAAATATTAAAATGTAAATAAATCATTAAATGTTTTTATGCCGCTTATAAATATATACGAAGAAAGTTTATGCTGCGGAACATCTAAGATAATAAATAGTACGATGGCGTGATATGCACATGTGTGTGTGTGCTTTTCTTAATAATTTAGATAAAAATACTAAAAAATAATAATTGGTATTACCTTAAATCATACCTTATTCACAATTTATTTTTAAGTATAATAAATTTAATTCTTAAAAACATGTTCCAAGGGAATGTTATTTTAAAAAAGATTCGAGATCCCATCATATATTATGTACATATATTTAATTCATATATATTCTTATCGACAAATACCTATAATATCATTTTAACTCACTATAAACATGCACATTTATAACAAAACAAAAAAAATTCAAGATCAAATTATTATATTACCACTAAAAAGCTAAGTTAATTTTTTTTAATACGAGCCCCTTCTTTTTCGTAATTTGTGCACACATCTCTGGCTAAAACTATCTGTTCTAGAGTTAATTTAAATCGAATTAAATCTAATGTAATTTTAAAAACCTATTAATTTCTCCATTTAAGTTTTACTTCACTATTCTTGACATTAAAAGCTGATCAGAAATGAAGAATTTAAAATTAGTTATACATAATTACAAGGATTTTTAAAATAAATCATATTTTTAACTATAATTAAATATATATTTCTTGAATATGCATATAATTCTATAACAACTTAATTGTTAGCGTACACTGATTCGACTGCCAATATCCTGCAGAGGTTTTCCAAATAAAAAAAAAGGATATTTCATTTTAGAAAAAATTAATATAACTCTTACATTTCATTTACTACTTACCAAAGTAATTATTATAAAATTACTTCTAATTAATGCAAAAAATATTGCACCAAACTAATTAGTACTAAACGGAAATAAAGCAACCTTACTGAATAAGCGAATTTTTCTGGTTCTAAATTAAATTTATAAAATGTCCGAAAATTCACGTGCGAAGTTCATTGGAAAAAAAGTCTAAAAGTTTTGGTTTTCGTTATCATATAAAATGAGTTAATATGCTTCGAACTTTTTTTAAGAGTTTTGCTTAAATGGCAAAATGAGATTGTTTTTACGTTCCACAGAAGTAAAGCAATAGGTAGAAAAATACCCCAGGGCAAATAGAAATATTTTTAAAAACAATATTCTCAGTTGTAACAAATATCGATTTTTTTTATCATTAAAGAATGAGCTATTATTTCAATATATATTTTAAAATTTACTCTTATATATATATATATATATATATATATATATATTACCTCTATTTTTTAAATATTTTAAAAATTTTTTTCAAATTTCATAGATCCCATTTTATAATTTTCTTACAGCTGTGAATTTAAAAAAAAATTTCACAAATTTTTTTAATTAAATCATGCAAAAACTATCATTATTAACTAATGAATTGTCTTAAAAATTTTATGATGCAGTTTGTGAAGGTATTAAAAAGTTACAATGAATTTTTCTCAAAAATTTGATTTTTATTTAATTATTTTATGATTAATTCTATAACAATATTTTATTCAATTGTTCATTATGATAATTTACCGTGACAACTTCTACCAAAAAGTTTTAAAAAATTAATACAAAATTTTAAATTTTTTTAATTAAATTGTAAATATACTTCCTTCATCAAAAAAAATGATGAAATTTATTTTTCTGCTTTATTTGAGTAAATAAAATATTTAAAAAAATATTCATATGAATAGTACATGAAACTAAAGATTTGCTCATCATATGATATTCTGTTTTATTTTATTTTAATTTGAATAACTCCATTATAAGTCTATATTTCTTGTTAATTTAAATCATCATACAAACATCTTAAATTTATTCTTTGAAAATGGTTACATAACAGCCTATGTGGAGCGTAGTACAGTTTATAAAATAGGCACGAAACTATATTATTTTCGTTTATTTATTATTGCTGTTCATAATACTGATTTGTCATTTCCAAAGTCATAATTTTTCAAAACTAAATACTTTTTAGAATAAATGTTGTTGTTTTTTTTTATGGGAGGGGGATGTTTTCAGTATAAGTAAATTGAAAATTCTGGTCTAATAGATTTTTGGGAACGCATGAAAAGTTCCGTCAAAGAAAATGAAAAAAAAAAAAAATCTAACAATAAGCAATTAAAAAAAACTATGAAGATTTACCTTAGATTATGCATAAAAAAAATGAGCAACACGTATACATTGTTTATTACAATAATATATAAATGTTTTATATTATCTTCGGTTTCTAACCAAAATAAATTTAAAAAATAATTACTTTAAAACTATTCTTTTTCTTCAAATATTTTGTTTCAATTAAATGACTGACTATGATTGCAAAAAAGTAAATATTTTTGGAAGAACGAACAATTTTTTAAAATATATACTAGGGGGAGGGTACCCCCTGTCCGCCTAATGGTGGACCAACCTCTATTGTTCAAATAATACAACTATTCATACTCATTGTTCAATTTGGAAAACTGTAATTTTCATGTATTATGGAGTTCTATTTTTTTTTCAATATATTGTAAGCAGGGAAAAAAATAATAATACATTTCAAGTTTTCATCTCCGCATTCAAAAAAAAAATCTCAATCTTTTTGGCATTAACTTCTTGCCGCCCATTTCTACTAGCTATACCTTATGTATAAACAACAGCATCTCAAGAGAAGCTTTTTATATAGAGAAAGGTATGATATTATGATATTTCTCAATGTTTATACATCATATTGTTTAGAGAATTTGAGAGTTTTCTTTTTTTATTTCAAAATATGAATCGAACTTATAAAGGTATTTTAAAAATGTTTAGCAAACAAAAAATGTTAAAAAAAGCATGCATTAAAAAATTTAAATTTTAAGATTTATATGCATTTTGTAAAAAAAATTATTTTAAAATCTTATTTAATTTTTCAAATAACCAATACAAATTTTAATCTGTTTTGCTATTTTATAAATTCTTGTAGTGTTTTGATTCATAAATTTACTCTTTAAAGGAAACGTTTAAAATAGTAATTTAACATTCTAGATTTAAAAGAAAATTTGAAATGTTTCATTTGGATAATGACAAAAGAACTGAAAATATATATTAAAATATATGTTTATCTGATTTAAAAGATATATATTTCCGTTCATTTATCACAAAAAAAACATAACTTTAAGAATATTGCCAAACGATATTTGAAATTGTTGAGCTGAAAAGTAAACTTTAAACAAAAGGATATATTGAAAGACTATTCTTTTTTTTATTCATAAATAATAATTTTCTTACCATAATTATCACTCGCTAATGACAGGCTTATGAACTGGAAAAATAAATATGCTAATAACAGACTAATTTCAATGCGCACAGATATATCCATTTTTCAAGTTCGAAGAAAAGGCGCGCACATTTCTTTCGTCCTCTCCCATTAAGAATTTTGTGGTAAAAATCGGCAACTTTCTTTTAGTGATTTTTTTAGCCCACCACCAAATCTGCCAAAGATCGCCAATTCGCCAAGCTCATTTACTGAGGTTATGCACTGCTCTCGTTTTTCCGATAAGGCGATGATAATCATTGCTCTAAGAAAATGAAAGCTATATTCGTGTGTGTGATTATGGGTGAAAAGAATCTTTGTAAGTTTATTTGAAAAGATATAGATAAGCATTTCACGATCGAACATCGTTATTGAATGTGACGTTTGTTACGCTTAAATGGAGATGTTTTTCCAAACTTATTTTTGTATCGACATAATAAAAGTGCTAGATTTTTTTTTATGCACTAAGTTTTATTACGAAATTATAACTTTTCAAACATAATTTATAAAAAAGAGGTCTAAAATAAGATAATTTGGTTTTCTTCCCCAAAAAAATTCCATAAATCACAACATCATTTCGATTTATGTAGAAGTCATCTTATCTCTCCGCATGTACATAAAGTCAATAGCCATTTAAATTAAGGAATATAATGAATATATATGAATACATATTATCTATTAAAACAGGCTAATACCACATTAGAGCTCAAAACAAAATAGTTGTATAAGTTCCTTTTTCTTTCGTTTACGAACCCTCTTTTTGTCTAAGGGACACAAAATATGAAAAAAAAAAGGATTGTAGGATAATATTAGAAGTTATCTGTTATTAACATTAAATACTATTCAAATTGAATTATTTTATAAACGCTAAGTATTTTTTTTTCTTCTTAAAAGCTTCAATACCTTTCAATGGCTCTTTCCGTTTTTTGATAACTCCATTCAAATTCTCCCCCTTCCCCTTAAAATAAAATTTTTGCCATCAGCATTTTTTTTTACAACTTAAATCTATCTTGAAAAAAGACCATAATTTTTTTTTTCAAAAAAAAAAAAAAAAAAAAAAGCATAAGTTTTATTATTTTATAAAAAAATCAAATGTAGTTTTAACTACTTTAAAATTTTTTTGAAAATGTTATGATAAAAAACGATTTAATGATTTTCCTAGTGATTTTTTTTTTCAAAATATCTGCGCTATAAAGCTTTTTCTTTTCTTTTGATGATTCAGTTAAAAAACTATTGAGTAAGACTCTTTATGTTTCACTATGAGCAAAAATCTTATCTGAAAATATTTACATTTTAAAACACACTAACATTGGGTTAAATAAACAAGAAAAACAGTGCAAAAAGCTTTAATAAATAATAATGAATATTTTTTTAAAAAATTATGTGTGCATGACATATATATATATATATATATATACATTTTAGCAAATATTTATGTAGAATTTTATGGATGTTCAACACAAAAAGCTTTCTTTTTTAATTGGTTGAGAATTGTTCGTGTTCAATTGTCTTTGAAACTAATTCTGATTAAATTTCTTTGTTTTTCTCTATGTTCTATTTTTTATTTCCAGACTAAATTATATTTTAAATTCTAGTCATTCCGATTCACTTGTAGGAAACATATCTTCTTACTGTTGTTTCTTTCGGCAACTTCATTTGTTATTCTTAAACTATATCCTGATCGTATGTGTTTACGCAAAGCAACACAAAAAGAAAATGTATTAGTCTTTTCCATTCTCACCCAAACTCAGGGACGTCTTAAGACTTCTTGAAGCCGTGGGGCCTCTACGAGTGACGTAACGGAGAATATTAGCCCCCCCCGGAAACTCAAGTTTAGGACCCCAAACCCAAATACGTACTTAGCGTCAGTCAAGCTTTGGGTTCCTTAGAATCTCTGGGCCCCTCGCAATGCGGGGATTGAAGGGGTGTACGTTACGGGGGTGTACGTCAACTCAAATGTAGGCCCCACCGATGACACTTAAAGTACTCAGTACATAGGATACGTTGTCAAATACTCTGCAAACAATTTCCCGAAACAAATAAATCTGTATGACTTACAATCGCAGAAATCGGCTCGACCGACTGCCACCTTTTGACTGAGTGAGTAATGATGGTGTATGGTGGTAGGTCAAGACCTGTACTTGGACGATGGTCATCACATGTAGCCAGTTGACAAATCATCCGAAATTCCCAGTTTTTTGGAGAATACAACCAGAAATAACTTTTGATCGTTGAAATTATTCGAATTTTGATCTTATTAAGGCTGATTCGAAAACGAGATGAGGCCCTCATTAAGGCTGAGGCCCGGGCCCAGATCACCCATACCTTAAGACCTCCCTGCCACCCAAAATGGAAAGCGATTTCATTTAAAATATATTAAGTGTTGCAGAGTATTAGTTTCGAAACTTTAAAAAAAATAAGCAGATAATGCAACGAAGATTCATAACCAAGAAATCTGAAGAAACCACTTAAATTTCATTTTTTTACATTACACTACATGACATAGAAAACGCAATACCAAAAATTGGTCAGAAAATTATAAAAATTTAAAGATAGGCACACCACTTACCGAGTAATGAAGATTACATGAAATGCATAGCTCTCCAGCACACATTGAATAAAACATAAGGGAAGGAACCCGTAGAATAGGTGCAGAATATCCGTGTTATTAATTCTGTCAGGAAAATCATTGCGAATTTTTTTTTCCTTTTCATAAAGGACACGTGCGGACAATGGCAGACTAAACTGCATTCCAGCAAATACAAATATTTTACGAGGGGCACATGGTGATTGGATGGAAAAAGGCTAGGTTGATTCAGATGTCGAATATCAGTTGACATTCACCTAAACGCATCCAAGTTTCATTATATGTCGCAAAAATAATTGGAACAAGGAAATGTTATGAGTCTGAGGGATACGATTTGGACAGAGCGACGTTGGCTCTCATGGATCAATGCACAAGCTGCTAAGCGGTAGCGACCCTTCAAGCAGGGCCGCCGCGTGGGGGTGGCAAAATTGTTCACCGCACAAGGGCGCCTGGGCCAGGGGGCGCCAAAATTTATAGTACTTATAATTTTTTAATTTAATGTTACTTGCATAAAAGTTGTTGATAAAAAACTTGCAATTTTGCCTGTTTTATATTTTCTTAGCAATAAAATAAGATTTTATTTTTTAAATGTTATATTTTAATTTAATTTAATTTCGTTTTCGTTTCTGGGATTGTTTTCGTTTGTGTAAACAAAATTTGATTTCCGATACCAACAAAAAAAAAAACACGTTCCGTGTGGAGTTCGCGCTATTATACGGAACGTACTCAAAATCTAAGAATTTTTAACATGTAACGTAAAGCGAGGGCGGTGTGGGCCACTACCCACGGCCTCGCGTCTAAAGCCAAAATAAATTAAACGAAAATTAAGGAAAATCCAAAAGTACACTCCACAGGGATTTTTATAATTAATAAATTAGAAAATTCCCAACTCTATCTGTTTTTCGCCATAAGATATCGAAAAATTGATATATCGACTTTTTTTAAAAAAAGGTATTCTATTTTTCTGTGCATGAAAGCATATAAATAAACAATTCGTGAAAATATTGTTTTCCATTTTCTTTTATTAAAAAATTTTCAACTTTGTCGTTTCGACTCATTCGTTCATATTTATTCTGGCAACATTAGCTGGAGTTAAGCTGCTAATGCACAGGGAGTCTCTAGTCAAAGACGGGCCATAGCTCGGGACTCATTAGGAAGCCAATTAATACATCGCATGTAGACGCAGCCTCACTTCATGTTTCTATATCATACTATAAATTTTAAAATTATTTAATGTGAGAATAAATAATAGTGGTACTGGGCATTTTTTATAATTTATGAATCATGTCAGGCTTAGGCACTAAGAGAGATAAAGATAAAGGGAGAAAATAGGAATCTGGTGCGGCAAAAAGAAAAAGAAAAGCGGAAAGAGTTGTATCCAATCAGGTTTAAAGTTCAGGTATGAGGAAATTTCTTGGTCAAACTAAATCTGGCAGTACAGAATCAAATGACTACACTCCTTCGACTTCTCACCATTTATCCGTATCCGTGTCTCTGTTGAGTTTCGAAGTTACTCCAGATGCACCGACTATTGATTCCGAACGACGAAAATTGGAAATAGAAATAGGATCAAACGTTTGCCAATCATAATCTGACGTTGAGATTTCTGTGCTCATGTTGAGTAACATAAGTCACAACCAAGAAGAAGACATTGAGATTAGTTCTTCGCCTGTGAACAGAGATACCAATGACGTAGGGAAACAAGCATTTTTCGGTTTTGACCTGGGATTGTGGACGTTTCCCAGTACAGATGCTCACCGGTCATGATGTAGTTCAAAGCGGTACCACACAGCAGTTAAATAACAGTGATGAATATTATCCTAAAGATGATGATCATATAGGCTTTTCCAATTTTCATTTCTCAAGAAAACTAAATAGTGGTGAGACTCAACGTCGTCGCTAGTTGGTATTTTCAAGTTCTAAAAATAAGGTTTTCTGGTTTCCATGCAGACTATTTGGCAATTCACAGACTCAAATGGTAAAGGAAGAGTGCTGTGGTTGGAAACACTTAAGTAGTATTTTACTCAGACATGAGAATACTAAAGAAAACATGTGGCCTATATGTTCCGGTGGATAACATCAGAGAACAGAATAAAGCACGGAAAACATTAGACAGAGAAAACGAAAGGCGAATTCTTGAATTTCAAAACAACATTGGTACAATTTGTTTGAGAGATTAATTGATATCATAAATTTCTTAGCCTATCATAATCTGGCATTTAGAGAGATCACAAAGAATCTCTCAAAACAGACAAATACACTAAGAATTCTGGAAACTTCATGTGTACTCTTATTTAAATTGCTATCTAAATACACTCACTTCCAAAAGTTAAGCACAGTGAGGAAAATGCTAATTTCCGGAAGCCAATCAGAATTGAAGAGGATGCAATTCGCTGAAGAGGTAGATGGAAGTATGCAAGTATGTTAGGTAACAGCCAATCTTGCTTTCATGTCAAGAAATATGCAAAAAGGGCAGTCTTATAAGAAGCCAGCTTTATGAAGGGTTACAGAAGTTGATTGTAAGTGCTGATAGAAGGTGTTTAAAACTTTCGTACAATTTGTTTTCAAGACATAAGTGTTTCTATGACTTCCAGAAAACGAATGGAAGATTCTGAGTGTTGGCGTGCTGTGGGGCGCATTGAAGCAGGACAGTTGATCACAGATGTTGCTATCTTCTTCGGCGTTCATCATTCTGTAATTTCACGTTTATGGAAACAATTCCAATCCACACAGACAGATGTCCGAAGACCCGTAAATGGTCGCCCAAGGATTACAACCCCCGTGGAAGATCGATATATTGCTATTGTAGCCAAGCGGAATCGCAGAGCGACTTCCACACGTGTGACATTTATGGTTACAGCGTCCCTTGGTAAGGCTATTTTCAGCTACTGTACGCCGAATATTACAAATGAATGGGCTGTAAGCCCGGGTACCTCGTGTTTGTGTTCCTCTATCCGTCCAATCAAGAGGGGCACGATTAAAGTGGTGCCGGGAATATGGCAAATGGACTGTGTCTGACTGGGGCAATGTCCTGTTTACTGATGAGTCAAGATTTGCTCTGGAGCCAGGTGACAAGCGTATAAGAATATGGGGTAAACAAGGAACACGCAATCAGCCCCAAAACATCACCGAACATCACGCATTCCGAGGCGGAAGCATTATGGTGTGGGCAGGGATTTCATTAGGATACCGCACCGACCGGCACATCTTTAAATGGGGTTCTGTGACGGCTGTCCGGTATCGAGATGAAGTCCTAGAACCCATTGTGAGATTGTAGGCTGCAGCAGTTGGTCCTACTTTTGTTTTAATGGAAGATAACGCAAGTCCCCGTAGAGCTGACATCGTCGATGACTACCTGGAGAGTGAAGGGATTGCGCGTGTGGCGTGGCCAGCATATTCGCCCGACCTTAATCCTATTGAAAATCTTTGGGGTGCTCTCGGCCGAGCTGTATCTTCACGTTTCCCACCTCCAGCCACTCTTATTGAGCTGGAAACTGCTCTACAAGAAGAATGGCGATTGCTTAATTCTGCGGTGGTTGACCACCTAATTGAAAGCATGGTCAGAAGATGTAAACTTTGCATGCAGATGAGGGGGGATCACATACCCTATTAATGTCCTTTTTTTCATTTTATGCTGTTTGTTTTCACTTTATACATAATCTGTTTGTCTCAGTATGACATTATTGATAACTTACAAATTTTATATTGTTTTCATTTCTGTATATAATTATTGATTTTGTTTTATGTATAATATATATGCTACTTTACTGCCAAATTTTGAGTCAATCAAAACAGTATTTGTTGATTTTTTTTTGCATTTTACATCTTCGTGCTTAATTTTTGGAAGTGAGTGTATAATCCTACGTTACAGGAACACATAAATCGCATTGACAATAAACAACTTGCACACCATTATCTAAGCCACGATATTCGAAATGAATTGATCACATCCATGTAAAACACAGTTATTAGCGAAGTGATTGCTTGGAGAAAAGAGGCAAAGTATTATTCTTTTTTACTTGACTGCCCTAGGGACTGTAGTAGAATTTGACAAATGTCAGTCATCTTAAGATATTGTGGTACATCAACTGGAAGTATAAAAGAAAACTTGATCTGATTTTTTTGCCGTCATTAAAACGACTGGAGAATATCTGACCAATGCAATACTGGGAGAGCTAGAAAAAACATGGATTAGATATTCAGAACTGTCGTGGACTAGAACAAGCAATGGTGCAAACATGGAAGGCATAAATAGTGTAGTTAAAACTCGAATACTAAACCTAAATCTCAGGGTATATTTCACACTTTGCGGTTGTCATAGCTGCAATCTGTTATTGGTAGACGCAGCTAATTCTTCAGTGGCAACAAAAACATTTTTTGGTTTTATATAGAAGATTTTTTTTGCTTTGAAGTTCCAGCAAACGCTAGAAAATTATCAAAGATAAATTAAAGCTTACTATTAAGCCTTTATCAGACACAAGGTGGGAAAGCAGAATCGATGCGGTGAAGGTCGCGCGCGCGCATTATTACAATTTGATGATGTTGAATGCATTGAAAACTTAAAAAACCAAACGGAACAATCCGACACACTCAGTGATTGCAATTGCGTTTTAAATGAGATGTTCAGTTTGGAATTTATTGTATCATTACATGTATGGTATGAGTTATTAACGAGTGTAAATACCATAAGCAAATAAGGGCAATCTGCACAAGGCCGTTTATCCAATACTCTTGAACATTTGCGTACATTTTTAGCTGGATCAAAGAGTATCGACAAACTGAATTCGGAAAATGCTTGTCTGACGTGCGTAAGTTTATTGAGAAAAGCAGTTATGATTTGCCAAAAATTTTTTCAAATACACTGCTGGCCACCGTAAATGCAACACCAAGAAAGACAAGAGATAGCACAACAAAATTTATTTTGTAGATAACATGTTGACCAAGTATCAAATGATTAAATTTATAGACTTCTGTGAAGTGTGATTCCTGCCAGAATCAGTAGCCAGAGTAGCCGCCATTGTTGGAGATCACCGCTGCCACACGCCTCGGCATTGATTCAAAGAGACTTTGGATGTGTTCTTGGGGTACAGAAGACCAAGTAGCTTCCACACGTTGCCAAAGTTGATCTGGTGTGGCAGCTGGGGTGTAATCTGGGCCAATCGTTGAGCAACCATGGATCACATGTTTTCTATCGGCGAAAGATCCGGAGAGCGAGCCGGCCAGAGAAGCAATTCAATCTGGTGATTGACCAAGAACCTTTGGACAATGCGTGCCACGTGTGGTCACGCATTATCCTGTTGAAATATGGCTGTGGCTAAGCCCTGAAGGTAAGGAAGGACAACTGGCTCCAACACCTCGGAGATGTAGTACTGGCTGTTTAAAGTACCAGCAATGCGTACTAGAGGAGTGCGAGAGTGATATCCAATACCACCCCATACCATAATACCCAGTGCAGGACCAGTGTGGCGGTGTATAACGCAGCTGTTCAGCATCCTGTCTCCACGGTGTCTCCAGACTCGAATGCGACCATCGTGGTGTTGTAGACAGATGCGTGACTCGTCAGTAAAGACAACTTCATTCCATTCTGCCACCCACATCCTTCTTTCATCGCACCATTGGCGGCGGAGACGTCTGTGGTTCTGCCTCAAGGGTAGACCAAGCAATGGACGTCTTGTGGACAGACCACTCTGCTGTAAACGGCGTCGAATGGTACGCGTAGACACTAAATGATGCGTTACAGACTTAATGTGCTGTGCTATGGTTCGTGATGTGACTGAGCGATCCGTGACTGTCATGCGCACAATTTGCCTGTCCTCACGTGAAGTGGTGCACTGAGGTGGATGCAATCGACCACGTCGGTCCATCGTACCCTCCTGCATCCAACGGTCACATATCCGCATTACAGTTGTTTGGTTTCGTCCAACACGACTACCGATTTCCCTGAAAGATAATCCACAATCTCGGCAGGCCACTATCCTTCCTCTGTCGAACTCGGATACTTGATCAAAAGCTGATCGCTGTTTTCTACGAGACATAACTGATCGTTTTTTGAAAAAACCACAAGAAAAACACAATTGCCGAACTTGAAATCGTCGAAATCTCCAAGCCTTAAATAGCGCTTTGAGGTGGCGCCACAGGCGTGCGTGATGTGTGTCTGCGCTGAAATTCTAATCATTTGCATATCTCACCTCCGCTAATGCATTTTGTAAATTTCATGTTATTTGCGTGCTTCCTTCAGTGTGTTGCATTTACGGTGGCCAGCAGTGTAAAAGGGTAGCGAAAAAGAAAAGAATGTTTGATTATGAAGGTGGCGACAATCTATAGAGTCTGTCAAAAACCGGTTTGAAACAGACTTTTTTAATACCATGATTGATTCTGAGATAAGCAATATGGGTTCAAGATTTATGTCTTTAAATCATTTTGAAAATTTTGGTTTTCTCTATGACTTAAACAAGTTAAGAAAATATTCCAAAAAAGCAAATACTGAAAAACTCTCAAGATTTACACCCAATCCTGCTAGTAGGTGCAGAGGCGGATTAAGCGGGTGTCGGACCTGGCGGCCGCCAGGGGCCTCCAGCACCGGGAGGGGCCCCAAGCTTGATGGATTCCACCAGTGGCGTAACAATGAATATTAGTGTCCCCCTACAAACTCAGGTTTGGGCCCCAAGCCCAAATATATATACAGAAATGGCCATATTATATACAGAATAAAATGTTTTGGACAAAATGGATATGGTAAAAATATAATTCATGAATTTCCCAAAGAGAAATCAAACTGTAAGCTCTTAATTTTTTTGTATACAGTTAAGATTTTTCTTTAGCCGACGAGTTTTATTGTAATCAATACATTTTGTTTTGAGAATTTAAAGTAAGTGACTCTTTTCACTATTTTAGTGGTTCGACTTTTGAGCCTATGGGCCTCAAACCTTTTACCGCCAGGGCCCTCCAACTACTTTACTCCGCCTCTGAGTAGGTGAGAGCAGGCAGTGACTTTCAACCTTACGAATTATATGAGGAATTGCAAAATATGATTCCAAATTTACCCAACATCATTACAGACACGGAACATCTGCTCCAATGTGTCACAGAGAACGATTTGAAAGAAATTTTCTCAAATATTTACATTGTCTTTCGAATTTTGTTAACAATACCTGTAAGTACCGCTTCTGCAGAAAGGAGCTTTTCAAAATCAAAACTGATAAAAAAAATTCTGTAAGAAATACAAGGGTCGGGAAAGACTTTCAGCTTTGGCAGTTTTATCTATTGAAGCAGATATAGCATCTAAGATAACTTTAATTTTTTTTTCATTATTGTTTAATGTGCCAAAGAAATATGAATAAAAATTAGTTTTTTATTTTATAAACCGTCTTCTTTCACTACCAGAGGGCCTCGCGAAATGGATCTTGCCCACATTAAGTTCAGGTCTCGCGCCGCCACTGCATGTAACAACAGAAATTGGGGATGATTTGTATCGGCCTAAATTTTTATTCATTGTATGCTGAGAAGATGTTTGCCGTTGTTTTGTTTGCAATGATAATATATATACATTTTTAAAATTATGTAAATTGCATGGTTTTTCTTCTCCAAGTCATATTTTGCTTTACGTATACTGTTATTAAATTGTTCTCAAAACTCGAAATAAAATCTTTATCGCAGCGTTTCTCAAACTGTGGGGCACGCCCTCCAGGAGGGCGTGATAACCCTACTTGGGGGCGCGAACGTATCGCGAAAAATCGAAAACAAAAGATTTAAAATAATAATCAATTTGATAAAATAATTTACAATTTAAGGCCTCTAAAGACTCTTAAATTGCAAATTTTTCAATTTTTTGAAAAAAATACATGTTAAAGCCTTAACATTTCCGAGCATTTTGATACCAAAAGTTTGTTGATACTGTAAAAACTTCTGAAGTTATTGAGAAATAACCAGTGAAATTTAAACAAAAACCCTATCTCTTTCGTATCTTAAACTTCATTTTTCTCAAAACAACAAATTTTAGCTTGCGCGCAGGATTTCTCAGAAACTATTTATGATATCAATTTGAAATTTCAAACACGCGTTTAAAATAAGGCTCTTTATAACTTATACTAAAATTTTCACAAAAAAAATTATAGAATTTTTTAAATTTTAATTTAATTTTATTGTTTTCTTAAAATTTTAAAATTTTCGTTACAATTGTATTTAAAAAATATTTTTTTTCTCTAAATTTCTTAAAAGTTAGTATAACTTTGAAAGTGAACATTTTTGTACCAAGTTAAATTAATTTTGTAAATTTTGACCAATTTGGTACTTCAGAATCCTGTGCGGTGTAAAATACTAATTTTCATATTTTTAAAAAATTGTCCTTTTATTTCTTTATAACTTTTTTAATTTTTTCTCAAATTCTCTGAAAATTTGAGGAATACTGTAAATATATATGATTATTATGTGATAAAAATTTCAAGTGATTGTTTTGTTTTATTGCTAAGTTACATTGGTTTGAAGAAGGATGTTTTTTTCCAGTGCATCCTAAGGGAGTTAAGGGTCTTGAGAGGCCTTAAAATAATTACAAAGTAAAATATATTCTTATGTAATAAAAAATAAAATACACATTCAAACTGATATAATACTCACTACTTATAAATGTATCAGTTCTGCACAAAGTATTTGATAATTAATTTATCACTATTCAATTAAAAACAAGTTCAGTAATTACTAGTGACTCTCTTGGGCTTGCCATATACAAAATTTATTTACAAAACTTAATAATTATGTAATTAGTGCGTTTATAATTAAAGTCGTATTGCATTGTAGTTTTACCATCAAAGTACATTATAATTGCATTCAGTTGTTGTTGTTGTTGTTGTCGTGTATGACAAAGTGCAAAGGTATTGTATATAACAAAATAAAGATAAAAAAATGAGTCAAATATTGCCAAAGGCGTGAATCACTGCCGTGGCAATATCCATGGCACGATCCGAGTATAGGATATTCATGCTGTAGTCATTGTCTATTTTAAAAAGGGCACCAACAATGGAAGGACAGTTAAAAAGATGTTTGGGATCCAGTTGCTTGCCTGGGCAGTGCCTGCATTCCACATATGATCTGGATCCATCAGGCAGAATCTTCATGCCCTTAAAATGTTTTGTCCTTAGTCTGGTTATTGTTGTTGTAATTTCTCGGCTATAATTTAATTCTGGCAGCGAGAATTTTTTTCGTGGGTTTGAGCAGAGCTTTTGTTTTGCGACTGCGTTGGCATCAAAGACCGTAGTCGAAGAAGTCACACGTTCAAGGGCTTCATTGGCAAGGAAATCGGCGCCATCTCGTTCCCCTCGATGTCAACATGGGCCGGGATCCACTGGAGGGTGCATGATTTGCCCAATGCACCAATAGAAAGTAAAAGAGAGTTGATTTCTTGGGTGAGTCCCATTTTTCCTTTCATGATGGCCTCAAGAGCGGATCTACAGTCGGAGAGAACAATGATGTCCATGTCGGAATTAGCGATATCTGTCCATATCTAGGGCTGTCCTAACTGCTATGAGCTCATACGTGAAGTTGGAAGCAATTTGCCCTGAAGAGACATTGTGCTTTGAAGTTGTATTATCTGGGTATTTAAGAAAGACACCAGATCCACCCCTATTGCACTCTGAGTCTGAAGAACCGTCAGTGTAGGCAATTACTAAACGAGGCCTCATAAGACTGATAATTGTGTCGATGCCTTTCCTTTTAATTGTGTCCTTAGATTCCTTTTTCGTGCAAGGCTCAAGAAGGTCTAAAAATATTTTGGCAGAGGGAGGTGGTTTGACTGGAAAACAAGGTTCTTGAATGATGTCAAGGCTTGTGTGATTCAAGTTAATGTTGTTTCTGATGTCTTTGTCAAACTAAAGTGTTGAAGATCTTTTCAGCCTATTCTTAGCTGTCCTGAGTGAAAAGTGATGTTGGAAATATGTTGTTCGCCACAGCTTCTGATTTTGTTTGTAAATTTAATGGTGGCAAGTTTCCTCCTGCCTTTCAATGATGGCAGGCCACACTCACTCTCAGCTGCCACATTATTTGTCGAGGACACAGCTCCGATGATAATTTTGGACTCCCTATACTGAACAGAGTCGATTTTCTCTGTTGAGGTAGAAGCTGATGGAGCCCAAACGGGTGCTGCATATTCGAGGATTGGTCTTATAAGAGCAGTGTAGGTGTTTAGGAGTGTCTTTGGTTTAGAACCCCAAGTCGAACCGCAAAGTTTTCGAAGAATATTGAGCTTCTTTAAAGCCTTTTGCGATACATTCTGTATATGCTTGGTAAACCTCAGTTCTGCATCTAGCGTTAAGCCAAGGTATTTGGGATGGGAGATTTTTTTAACAATTGAGTTATTTAACCTTAATTTGGGGAGGAAGGCTGCCCTGTTTCTCCTGTCAGTAGAAAACACACAGTATTTGTTTTTTTCTGGATTTATCAGCAGTTTGAGCTGCTTAGCCCAGTCTTCAATGTGAGAGAGATTTTCGTTCAGCACATTTTCGGACATTAGGATGTCAGTATGAGAGTGCCAAATGGCAATGTCATCTGCATAGCAGGCTATTTTAGCTTCATTAACAATGTGATTATCGACAGTGTTCATATAGAGGAGAAAAAGGAGTGGGCTTAGGACCGATCCCTGCAGAACGCCTGCCCAAGATCTATGTGTCCTTGAGAACCTTCCATTTACCCTTACAGCAAATCTTCTATCTCTTAAGAAATCGTTGATCCATAGTAAGATATTGCCTGAGACGCCTAAGGAATGCAAAATTTTAATGATCAAAGGCCGCCTATCAAAGGCCGCAGAAAGATCAAGGAATACGGCTGTAGTTTTCCTATGAGGTCTTTCTTGAAATCCATCTATGATTGTGATTGCACCAAATAGAAGAGTTGGTCAACAGTGCTATGCTGGGATCTATAAGCTGTTTGGTAAAAGTGTAATACTTTCCGCTTGATAAGCCATTTCATGATACGGGAATGAATTATTTTTTCCATAATTTTACATAAAGTGCTTGTAAGGGATATGGGCCGGAAATTTTTACAGCTTGCTGCATCCTTACCAGGTTTGAGAATAGGAACAATGACAGACATTTTCCAGATAGTGGGTAGTTTGCCAGTAATCCAGGATAGGTTGAAAATCTGAAGAAGAATACTCCTGGCAAGAACACCAAAGTGTTTGATCATTGAACCGAATATGAGGTCGATACCAGGAGACTTCTTAGGGTCAAGGCTTCTAATTACGCTGTCAAGTTCTTCCAAAGTAATATCATTAGAAAAATCATCTCTTTGGTTGTAGGATTTACTTTGATTTAAAACCTGTCTATAGATTTTCTTTTGTTTTCTATCTTCTCTGCTAAAACTCAGCCTGCTTGCCTGTTCATAATGTTGAGCCAGTAGGTTTACAGTCTTCCTGTCAGTCGTGGATGTATATCCGCCAGAGGTAATAGCATTGGAGGTTGGTCCATTTCCTGGCGGCCGCCAGGTCTAACACCCGCTTAATCCGACACTTCCTTCAGGAAATCATTTTTTTTTCAAAGAGAGAGAGAGAGAGTTGACGCAATTTTAAATCAGTAATTTCTTCAACTTTACTACATTCCTTTAAAACCGCAAACGGTAATTATGAATTTACTTTTCATTTATTTTGTATTTTCCCCTAAGACTTAAAAAAATGTACAAACATTTTTATCATATTAAAATGAAATCAAAACATACATATATTATTTGCTTTCCTTTACAAAGGAGGCAGTGAAAATAATGTCCAGCTTAATGAAATCTAATTACAAATATTTTGATGTGTAACATCTTTCCTAACGGTTGTAGGATTTTTGTAGGAGTGATTTCGTGAAAAGGGACGGAAATGTGTAACAGGAAGTCGGGGAGCGTTCGCTATTTGATTTGACCAATCAGCGCGCTTGGTGGTGTCTCTTCGCTAGCCTCGCATCAGGGTTCAACTCTAGTAGCCATCAAGCCACCAGCCTTTTTAACACGCATTTATAAGTTTCACTAGTATGTAACAGAATCTTTGAACTCCATTTTTACCCATTTTAAGAGATCCGATTAATTCCAAACTCCGCACACTTGTCAAGGACCAATGACAATACAATAATTTCATAATTTTGTTCCATTGTCCTGATCAGAATCATCAGGAATAAGGATTTTCAGATTTGGCGACTAATTCATTATACCGTTTCCAGATTTGGCGACTAATTCCTTATACCGTTTCCAGATTTGGCGACTAATTCCATATATCATTTCAAGATTAGGCGATTAATCCCATATACCATTTGCAGATTTGGCGACTTATTCTAGATCTCATTTCCAGATTTGGCGACTAAAAGATTAAAATACTCGTGCATGTGAAAAAAAAATTATGCTCTAACCCAGCGTTTCTCAAACTGTGGGGGGCGCCTCCCTTGGGTGAAATGACAACCCTACGTGGTGGTGTGGGGGGGGGACGCAGCATATCGAAAAGTCCAAAGTAAAAGATTTAAAATAATTATCAATTTACTGAAAGGAAGAAAAACAAAATACATTCTGACATGATACAAAAATAAAATACATATTCACACTGATATAAGATACTTATATATGTATCAGTGCGCAAAAAGTATTTAATGATTGATTTATCAATACTAAATTAAAACCAAGTTTAGTAATTACTAGTGACTTAAATGGGCTTGTCTATCCAAAATATAATACATATATTCATAATATGTGCAGTTTATAATATTAAAGTCGCATTGTAGCTATAACGTCGAAGTACATAATTATTGCATTCAATACATTGTTTTATTTTGTAAATTTTCCGTGTTACATCAGCTAATTTTAAGATTTTCATCTACATTTATATATATATTTCAATGGACTTTTATAGTACTTTTATGTTGATTAATATTCATCAATACTTGTTTTCTTTGCTTGAATTCATCTTCCAAAAACACACTTTTCTATGGAAGAACAGTTTTATATAAAGTTTAATTATTAGTGTAAACATATGAAATTCCAAAAAGTAGTACTTAAGGTAGTACTGGTATTGAAGTTTTTTTCACGAAACTTCAAAGTTTATTTCCAAGCATTGATATTTTGACACTGATTTTAGCACTTGCATTGAGCTATAGAAATAAAAATAAATAAATAAATAAAATCTATAATATTTCTTCATTTTTGATGGAATGGAAAATGTTATGCCTCACATATCGTAAAGCATTTGAAATTTACTTCAGATCACATCACAAAAAGAACCAAATGACAAAGAAATTGTAAAATCAAAATTTTAGATATTCCTCTAACAATCAAACTGAAAAGAATTTTAATGAATTGCAATTAGAAAAAAAATTTTTTTTTTAAATATTCACAATAAAATCAGGTTGTTTTGTAATTATTAAAAATTTCTATGAAAACATTAATTTACAGGCAGAAAATTTGCAAGTTTATAGAATAGAGTAGCTCAGTACCTGTAACACAATATATATTTTGTACAGTTTAAATTATATGAGTATTTGTATTGAGTTATGAAATAAAAAGCAGTACGCGTCAGCACCATAGCTTAGAACAGAGGATCTCAAACTTGTCATGTTTTTCGATCTGGGCCCTTACTTACTTAATATTGAATTTTCGCAAATTCATGAACTTCAAATGTGTTTTGGACAGTTGGTATACTGTGGTAGCTCGCTGCAATTTTAAAAACACATTTACTTTTCTATCTGTAGTGAAGTGTTGTGTGAAAAATTAAAAAATACATGCTAATTTTAAACATTTATTAGATAAAAGTTAAACTTTAGTACCTGTTACACAGAATAAGAGAGTAAAAACAAATGCTTTTATGACTCTTTAGTTACAAATTTTTAACACTTAGGATAAATTTAGTTAGGTTTTATCTTAAACCTCCTCGGTTAGTAACGTCCAGTCTATTTTTTTTCACAAAAAGAAACAAATTAAGAAAAACTTTTATCTTTCAAATTAACAAAATAATTCAAAAAGCAACATTTGATTTATCTCTATAAAACCCAGATAAATCTTACCCTGTAAATGGTAATAGAGCGCTCTACTGCCATGTGAACACTTAACCAGTCAGCTGCACCTCGGGAAGAAAGGATGTGCAATGTCCTCCCGCAAACCCTTTGTATTTTTATAGTATTTTCCTGTTTTTATGTAATTGTAACCGTGCTCAATTAGAATGTACCACAATTAAAATTATTTGAGCTAGCCGCCGGAGTTATTTTTGAGTATTGGTTTAATTTACTTAAATATTTTAATCAGCAGAAAAAAATAAACTTATAAAATAAATACTTATAAAAATAAATTTTCTGAAAAAAATATTGTTTTTAAATTTTCAGTTAAATTAGCTTCTTAACCTGAATCTTTATTTAGTTACAAGAAGCATAAATGGGCTTTCGACTTTCAAATAATATATCGAGAGAAAATCATATGATGCATTTTGTAAATGAAATGAAAATTAAATTTTTTTTTTATTTAGTGCAATAAATATTTTTTTAGAAAAATGTTCTCAAAAAAATTAACGGATTCTAGAAATGTTAATGAAAAGGACATTGATGGATTAAATTTAAAAAACTGGAGTGACAATGAAGTTTTAAAACATTGCAAAGAATTAGAACAAAAATTAACGGATACTAAAAATATTAATGAGAAGGACATTGATGGATTAAATTTTTTCGAAGAAATAAAATCTTTGCGATGTTTTACCAAAGAGGATATGTCACCTATTGATGTTTTAAATTATATTTATGAAAACAATCTTATCGATACATTTCCAAATATTGCAATAGCTTTACGGATTTCTTTCATCCTGCCAGTTTCGGTGGCTACTGGAGAACGAAGTTTTTCAAAACTTAAAATTATAAAAAACTACATGCGATGGAGAGATTATTGGATTTGTCAGTTATATCCATAGAGAGCGAAATTTTGGATAAATTAAATATAAAGGAATTGATACGAGCATTTGTAGCTGCTAAAGCTAGGAGAATCAATATATTTGAATCTGTTTTCTAATTTTTATATTTTAAAATTTTAAATCATTTTTGTTTTGTTTTTAAAATTTTTGAAACAATAATAAAAGAAAAGCAATAAGACAAACGTGTTTTAATATTATAATATTTAGCTTTTCAGTTCGAAAGTCAATTTTTGAATACTATAAATGAGTATTTCACATTTTATGTGTAGCACTTTATAAGAGTGCAACAGAACCTCATAAAGGAGCGCCGAATTTCAACTTGAACAAAGGACGCGGCGGCCCTGCCTTCAAGCCACTAATACGATCGTTTTGCGGAATGTACAGGACATTCTTGATGTTTACATATCGATCAAAATCATATTGTTGATTGGTTGTTTTATCTCTTAGTGACTTGGGCGAGTGAGTGAATATTAACGTTGCACTCTGTTCAGCTACTCGAAGACTTTTGGCGACGGACCTCGTAATTTTGAACCACGGTCAAGTGACGAGGATGATACCTGAACTGGCACCCCCTTCTTCTAGCTTCCACACCACACCAATGGGAGGACGTTTGAGCCTCGACATATTTAACGTACATCGGCTTCCTCTGCACGGCTAGTCTTCAGGGGTACTAGCTCGAACTCATGACACGTCGGCCAAGAAGAGTCTGTTACCTTGCACTAGCCTATCAGTAAATAGCCCACTAGTAGCAGTAATTACTATTTTATAGCCAACTATCGAGGCCGTAGCAGAATCTCGACCTTACAGCTGAAATAATTTTTGCATCTCTGCTAAATTCTTTTTCGGCTCTTCAGAGTTTTAAACCTTTTATTCGCTCATCTAGCAATTCTGAATTTACATGTTTTATTTTACAAAATGTCGATGCATATTACATATCTTAGCTACTGGAGTCTGTCTCACGGCAGCAAAGGTAAATGTATTTGGTTTTAAATTAAATGAAAGTAAACTTATTTGCTCATTCAGGATTGAATATTCTTCCTTCAGATTCTATTTTTCTTTTATGTTTTGAAGTTGAAACCCAATTAAAAAAGATTTTATACGTTTGTTTATTTACCATTGTTTTTGATATTATATCTCGCCAATTTGTAACAATACAAACTGTAATATATAAGATTTAACAAATTAAATACAATCTTTGAGGAACAAATACACATGTTAACCCCAAACTTTTACAATTGTACATGAACTTGCGCTCGAAAAACTATATGGTCTCATTGGTCACGTTAAATTTAACTAATTATAGAGCGGGCTAAGGTTACTTAATCCATTGTAACCAGTGGTGAGCAGTTTGTTGTTAACCCTTTTAGAGAAATAGGAAAATTTCAAGTTTAGGTAAGTGAGTGAGTAAATATTAACGTCACACTGTTCAGCTACACGAGGGCTTTTGGCGACGGACCTCGTAATTTTGAACCATGATCAAGTGACGAGGACTACACCTGAGCTGACACCTCCTCTCCTAACTACCACACCACACCAACGAGAGGACGTTTGAGCTCTCGGCAGATTTAACGTGTATCGCTCCCCTACAAGGCGGGTCTTTTGTGGTTCTGGGCTCGAACTCGTGACAAGCCAGCCACGATCCGATACCTTGACCACTAGGCTACCGCGGTCACGTTTCAAGTTCGAAAGAATCCATTAAAAGAAAAATAAATAAAATAGTCACTGACTGCTTTCAGCTTCCTTATAAAATAAAGATGAATAGCGATAATGTAACTTCTTGGGTAGAGTTAAAAAAAACAAGCAACAATAATATTTAAATTTTTAAGACTAATCAAACCGTAAACGAAAACAGATTACAGAGTTTTAATATTGTTTCGTTTCATTAAAAGCAGCAGTTTAATAAATAAAAAATAAGCTAATAATTAAAAAGAAAATTTTATTTAATAAAAATCTTGAGTACTTTGTCACTGTATCTTCTCTTTGTGGTCGCTATATTTATTATATAAATATGTGTGTTTTGAGTGAATGATTTAATTTAGAGTTCTCATACATTAACTATTTTTTTTTAAACGGCAAACACGATACTCCCAAAATCCTTACATAATTATTCAAAACTTAATATTACAAAAATATCAAGTTCTAAAAGATTAAATTCTTAAGTGAATCTAATATAAATGACATAGATGATTGAGAAAACTTTCTCTTCAAACTAATTGCAATCCTTCTTCAATTCCTACTAGTAGCTCACTCTCTCTATACAGTAGAATGTCGTTTATCCGAATCAATTGGGACTGAACATCGTTCGGATACGCGATTGTTCGGATAACCAAAAACCGAATGCGATCCATGCAGTATATGAAACCGGACACCACACGAATATTGAAAATCATCACATGCGGGAAACGCGCTTGAAGAAAAAGCAAAATAGGTCCAAAATGTCGCAATTTTACCTTGATTGTGGAAAATAATCAATGCAAGGTCTCAATAATCAATGTTTTTTCAATGCAAGGTCTCTGATTCTCTTGAGCAGCAGAGTTGAGTAGGATAACAGTCTGATTGTTGTTCGTACCACACCATAGCTGTCTCTAACGCAAAAAACGCGTTAGCATTTGATGGACCCTTGCTACTTTCGTTGTTGTCCTCGTCTTCATACGATTCATCATCGACAGGATCGGATTCTTCTTGCACGGAAGTCACAATCTCGTCATCATTTAGCATTTGAAATCCAGTCTTCTGTATCGCATGCCATCCAGGTTTCTACATCAACAAAATAGCACGTATACACCCCCTCACTTGGAAACAAACTGACCTAATATTCCGTGCAGATGTTTACCAAATCACACACAACTGAAATCCCCCCAAATATTCCTTACGTTGGGTTTTACCGTCACTTTTGGTTTCACAGGAAACAACTGTTAAGCATTGCACTGTTCGAAAACGTATCCGGACTTTGGTTCGAATTTTTGACACCCCGGATAATAAACGTTCGGATAAACGACGATCTACTGTACTTGTTGAATCTAATATCATGATTACAAACACAGAAAAGTTTTTATAAATTGAATATTTTATAAATCAGCAATTCTCAAACTTTTTGCCGCGGCACCCCTGTGTCGAAATGATTGTCAAATACACTTTTTTGGGGGCGCTCAAAATTTGCCATTCCTTAAAAATAACTTTTTATGAGTTAAATATTCCAAGACAAATTAATTTCGTGTAAATCATTCCATTTTTTTTTATTAATATAGCATTTGAGTAGCGCTATTTGTTTTCTGTAAGTTCTGATAAAATTTCCAGATTTGTATTAAAATTAGAAAACAGAATATAAAAAAAAGGGGGGGGGGACCCTTTTGCATTAAAAAAGGTTTTTCTTGACATTACCTTCTTATACTCTTGAATTTTTTTTCATGGTTACATTTGTAAAACAGAAGATCCTTCTAAGAAGATTCCTAATAAATCATTCAAAATAGCCAAGATCAAAATTTACTGTGCATTAATATTTTATCCATTGTGCTTGCTTTATTTTTCTTTTGTAACTAGCTATTTTGGATTTCAAAAATTCTTTGGATGTTATAAAAACATTAAAGTTACACATCCTTACATATTTTTTTTCCTATGATTATTCTGTATACAGATTTATTTTTTTCACAAACAAGTTATGTTTAATAAATTATTGCTTCTTATTCAATTAATCTCTTAAAAAAAACATTTGAAATTAATATTCTTTGCTTATTCTCTTAAGTCTCAATTTGGAATATTAAGTTTTACATAAAATATTACAACTAATAATGTGGAAACGTTTTTCATCAAAAGGGACAGAATTCTAAAATTAACACAAAATTAAATTATTTTTAAATAATAATTACAAATTCCATTATGGCTTTTGATAATTCATACACCGATGCCACTTTAACCATGTTAAGATATAAAGTAAAAAAGTTGACTGATGAAAAGATTAGAAATGCTATAAATTATATTCCTATAATATTAGTAAAATATTTAACCAAAAACATACACATGACAAACAATTTTAAAATTCATTTATAATACATGTAAAATAATTTCATTATCTTAATTTGACATTTCTTTCTGTTACTTAATATTTTTTTTATACATGGATATAATAAAGTGGAAAAATAATGATAAATAAAAAAAATTCATTTAAAAGTTTGAAATGAAATTTGATACTAAATTTCAGCAAAGAATTATGTTTTTCAAAACATAATATATTTGGTACTGAATTACCTAAATTCTCAATTGTGAGAAATATCAATACCTTATTTTAATCACTATCAACAATATCAGAAGTTCATTCTTTTATGATCCTGTTTTTAACAATAACTTTTTCTTTTGTTTTTTAAATGTTCTAAAAAACAATATAATGCAAATATATTAAAACCATAAGTGAAAATATACACAGCAAAATAAACACAAGACTTTAAAAAATAGATTTATTCAAACACACATATATAACAATATAACAAAACAATTTTACAAGCACATCAACAATTACAGATCACATGAGGGAGAAAAAAAAAATTCAACTTTACTTGGGAAAGTTAGAAAATCCTTTATCTGAGTAACAAAGATTTGTTTAATTTCTTTATGAAACACTAATTATTAAACAAATCTTTATTTGCTATGTAATAGTAAATAAATGAAAAATCTTAAAAGCAAATTGTAATAGTTATTTCTTTTTGGTCTAATTTTATCTTCTATCTCCTCTAAAAAAAATTAAACAATTAAGTAAATTAATCAAATCATGAATTTTAAAAACTATTTTTAAACATGAATGGAGCAGATATAAAACAATGCTTCATCAGATAAAACACAATTATCTTACCATATATCACAAAAGCCGCTGGCATAAAAATTTCTGCAAGATATATATATATATCTTAATTAGAATTCTACTAACTCTTAAATTCAAATATAAATATACAAAAAAAAAAACCTTTTATCTCTGTTAATTGAAAATCAAAGTATTTCTTAAAAACCGACAACTATAATGGTATCATATGATAAATCATGAATAGCATATGTCGACAAATCATATAATTTATAAGAGCTTAAAAATATATAAATTAAAAAAATTATTATAAGAAATAAACTAAAATGTATTTTAAAATATTACTAAGCATCATAGCATAGATTTTTACATTGAAGAAAGAAATTGAAATTTGTTTGTCCTAATAGCCAAATATTATTAAGACAAAATATGTAAATGATTTTTAAAAGAAATTTCATTTATAGTATGAGAAGGTTTGGAGTAAATAACAGTTCAATAGCATTAGTAAAAAATAACATTTATTGATAACATATAAAAACATCAACAATGATACTTATTAGTATCATATTTTACAATTTGAATATTTTTTAAACAAATTCAATGTAACATTTAATATTAATAAAAAACAAAGAAACGTCATTTTCTGAAATTATATTTTTAAAAACAATATCAAGAAAAAACACTCACCGAATTAGTAATTTTACAAATATGTAACTAATACACATGATTTTATTTAGTACATACAGAAAAATGTTTATCAACTACCATAGTGGGGAAATTACATAATGAGTTATATGTAACGGACTCCCCAAATCTTGAATAAGAATACCAATTTGATGATATTTTATTTTCTTAACCTTTCACAACTTGAACAACAACATTTAAATATACTATCATCATTATTGCATTACAAAACAAACAATTACTTTTTACATTTTGTACTTTACAGGACACAATAAGGTTATACGATACACAGATATTTACAATGCACAAAACATGGAAATAAAAATTCAAATCTATCCAACATGAAGTATATAATTACAAATTCGATTCGTTACTTAAAATTTCAGCAACAATTTACAGCATCATTTAGAACATTTAAAAGGAAAACAGAAGAAAATTAAGTTCTTTATAATGAGCATTTCATTTTCATTTGTTTTACAATTAAAAATACCTTTGAAAAAATTATATTTACTTAAAATTAGAGATAATAATCAAATATATCCTTCACAATTTTTTAATGCAAATTTTAATAATAATTATGGAATAGAGAAAAATACAGATGAAAAAGGAAGTATAAGGTTATATGGTACATAAAGCAAAGCAGTTTTTAAACATGACAAATACAAGACATAAATATGAGCAGCACTTAGGGAGAAAATATTAGCCAAGCACTAATGCAGCAATACATACTAAACAATAACTACGCTCAGGAAAAGAAATACTAAAATTTTGCTTGACTTACACTTAGTGAAAACAAAGCATTTATTTTATAGAGGCAAAAGAATATCAAAGAATTTGAAGTAACAATCTACTTTCTTAGAGATGGATAAATTTATTATAAATGATAGAAATAATTTTCTCTATTTACTTTTTCTAGTCCAAAAGTAACCCTAGCCTACACTTTTAATATTACAAATGCCAATTGAAAAAAAAAAAAATCAAAACCTTTGTTTTTATTTCATTTTTGATGTAGAACAGTAATTACATAACTCACAAATCTCATTTATAATTCTCAGAAGTCTTCAAAAATATAAAGGTTATATTCCCACAGATAAAAAATTTTAATCTGTGGGATAATAAATTTAAAAAACTCAGTGATAATGTTTTTTTTTTTTTTAAGGAACAAAAGGAGAAACTGATTTATGCATAAAATTCAATAATTTATGTAGGAAAATAAAGTCAATCGAAAATTTTGGCATATTTCGGTTAATTATTTAAAACATTTTCTTTAAAGTATATATATATAAGTAAGATTTTGGAGGCATTGGCGCGGTGGTTAAAGCTGCAGCTAAAGACAGATGTAATCTAGCCTTTCACCATGATGAATTTCGTGGCTCTTGATCTGACAATAAATCACTTGTAAAGTTTGTAAGTCTATTTATAATTTTAAGAGAAATCTGAGAATAGAATCTACAGTATTTTAAAATTTTTTTATCAGATTTACTTTAACTTGCAATTCTATATGCATCCTAAATGATTTAATCCCAGTTTGGAAATAGCAAATAGGATTACTTCAAACCAAAAATGAAATTGAGAAAACAATGCATGAAAAGTAATTAAACAGCTTTTAAATTAAAATTTCTGTTAATTAAATTACATTTTACTTCTAGAGGCGACGTAAATAACATTGGAATAAATTTTTTAGCATTATTCTTTTTAGCTGAATGTTTTAAATGAAATATGAAAATCAAGCAATGTATTAACCAATTATCAAAACTTTTGGCAAAAATTTTCTTTTTTTAAAAATATATTTAAGCTAACACTTAAGTACAAAGTTAATTTAAAATCCATTCACAAATAAATATGAGTTAAATTAGATAAGTAACTATTAAACAAAAATTTATTTTTTATACAGTTAGAATCTTGTTTTTTCCATCACATTAATATAGCACATAATAATTAAATTTGTATAGTGTATTTCTAAATAAGCTATAACAAATCATGCATTTTATTTTTTTTTAGAAAATTACTTTGAATACAAAAGCTCTCTTTGTTTGAACAAAGCATATATTAAAAAAATAAAAATGTACATTAAACAAAATGATTGATATTGACAATTCCAACATATAAAACAGATGAGAATGATTTTGCATTTTGAAGGAAAATGTTACTTGGAAAAATAATTAAAACAAAATTAACTAAATTTGCCTCAGCAGAAGCTGCAGTAATTTAAAGTTATAATACTTTAAAACTCAAGCAAATATGCATAGATTAATTTTGAGAAAGACAAGAATTAGAATCACAATGCATTGAACATTTTCTATAAAAATGAAAAGAAAAGTATGTTTACAATTTAATCATTTAGTGAAACAGCTCCTTAATTAAGAGTATTTTGTTTATGGTGCCATCATCTATTTGGGATAACAGCATTCAAGGTAAACCCAGACAACTCCAAGAAATTTAAGGGATTTTGTTTTGGAAACACATCGAATCTTTTTGGAGAAATCTATTCCTCATATTTTCCACCTGCATTCCTACCAAATTAAAAACATCATTGAAGAGTATGAATACAGTTTAGTTTTTAAAAGTTTAAGTTATGTGAAGTCAAAAAATTTGAATAAATTAGTCAAATTTATTGCTGATAATTTTGAAATCTATAGTTGTTTTTTTAAAAAAAGAATTCCTTACATTGTTTTCATGACAACTATTTTTTTTATGAGAAAGCAACACATGAAACACATACTGCATAAACAATAAAGAAAAGAAAACATGCATATCAAGAGACAAAATTCAACTACATAGAGAAGCATAAATACAACAAATAATAATAATAATAAAGCATAAATACATTTTGTACCAAGGCATTTTTAAAAAACTTTTGAAACTAAAATCAGTTTTAGTTTTCTTTCTCTCATAAACATATATACATTTCTGAAAATGAAGCATTTTAAAAGCAAAACAAAACAAAAAACTAATTCGGTAACATTTTTATATCAGTTATTGAGCCTTCCAAATCTCCATATGAAAATGCAAAACAACTCTTGTGCACAAAATTTTATCAAGTATTATATTTCTAAGTAAACCTAATTCTAAGGGACAAATTCTTCATTATTAATATCCTTTATTGAATGTGCTCACTCAGAATTATGTAATAAATAATAAACCAAATGTGCAGCCCAAATAATAAATCATTGTGTCCAAAATAATAAAACTTCAGCATTACAACAAATATAAATCATATGTGCAACAAGAAATGTCAGTAAAACATACAATAAAAGAACGAGTTTACAAGAAGTGACAAAAAAAATTTTTTTTACACAATTAAGAATCATATAAATTCTTAGTAAATATTTAGAGCATATTAGTATTGTTTCATATTTTGTAAAAATTATGAAAAAAACTAATTAAAACACTTTATGCTTTCATACTAAATACTATTTTAATGCAAACAAATATTTTTAAAATTACATTTTCCATTCATATTAAAAATACTGCAATTAATAACTCCAATAATAATTTATATACACACACAAAGTTTGTCTTTTCAATTTGCATAATAAAAGTAAACAAAATTTTTTTAAAAAATAGCTAATTGAAAAAGTTAGTAAATATGTGTTTCAAGCAGATTTGAAAACAGTCTACAGATTAATTCTTGAGCAGAAAATTCCATATGAATGAAGTCAAACAATTACCCAATCACCACCACCTTTATCAGATCCATCTCTTTGCTTATTTCTGATGATTTCAAGCTGACGTTTTAAATTTTGGCGCAATTGTTGAAGACTTTCCTAATACAAGAAACAATTATTGTTCTTAAAATGTGGTTATAAAATATAATTAATTGTTCACAAAATATTATTAAATTCAATACATAGTGGTTTTTACAAATTGTTTATACAAAATTAAAAATTTTAATATCTCAGTCATTAAATAATCACAAATATGTTTTGCAATATAAACTTATTTATTGTTTGTTAAACTATAATTCAATAAAACACACATATAAAAACACAAAAATATTTAAAAAGTTCAACAGAAAATATTTTATTTGTACAGGATAAAATTTCTACATTTAATATTACTAATAAAAAAGCAATATAAACATATTTTTAAAAAAATGGGTTTAAATTATTAAAAATTTTAGCAAACTTACATTTTCTTTTTTTAGCTGAAAATATTCATCAATATAAGAGCTAGAATCATCCCTGTCTTGAAGCTGAGATTCTAGCTCACTCCTACAAAAATATTAATAAAGTAAATAAAATAGAAACTAACAAAAATTTTACAATCCCACATACATATATATACATTGCTGTCCATTAAAATTTTAAATTTAGAAAGGAAAACAAACAAGACTTTACTTATTGTATCCACACAGCATAGAGGGAAGAAAAAATGATTAAATTTGCAAGTAATTTTTGCGTAATAAAAATAGGTTCAAATGCTCTAGTTCTAAATATGAAGTATGGAATATAAGAAAGAAAAAAGAAAATATAAATACCTGCAAATTTAAAGTATTTGTTTTTTATGCAAAAAGCTCAAAAAATAATTTTTTTTGCAAAATTAGCAATATTTTGAAATTTTACTCAAATTTACTTTTGTAATCTTTAAATTCTATGATTTTTTTTATATATTTCAAATATTTTAACACTAAATGTGATCCTATTATTAAGCATAGCTTATAAAATTACCCAAAATCTGTACTCAAATTATGCATTTTAAAGTCAGAGTTTTGATAAATTCAGGTATTAACAATCTTGATAAAGCGGGTCATCGTAATAATGCCATCTTTCATTTCAGCACCACATTTTTTTAGATGCTTTGATCACAAGTTTGACATGTTCCATGCATGGGTGTGACAGAGAAAGCTTTAGAAATATGTATCGAAGTAATTTACTGTACTACCATATCTTGAAAGATAGGTGACATGATTGCAGCTATTGCTTGATCAGAAATTCCAAAATGATCACTGACAAATTTGTTTTTAAGTTAACTCTCTCTTTTTCTATGTTTTTTTATTGATACCATAGCCTCAAAGAGATCAGCCTAACTATCATCACTTGAGCTTTGATGCATTTGTATTTTTTACATGTCAGTATGTTCCAGTTTGTAGGAATTTTTGAAGTGAGTTGGGCACATACCCATGTTTTTCTATCAAGTCTCTTGAGAAATTTTTGTGTTCATTTCCTGCAAGTTCAACCCAACATACTTTCTCAATACCATTCTTTTTTGAGCAGGAACTAAAATATATCCCAATTACAGGAATTTTATTGACTTCTTCACAAAAACAATCAACTAAAATAATGCTTAAACCTAAATTTTGAATTTCTGTGTGTGGTAAACGTAACCTACAACAATACACAACCTCTGGCAATAAAGGTCAATGAATGAAGTCAGAATGGCCGATCTGGCAACACTGGCGAAACAAAAGCAGCACATGCGTGGCAGCAGGTGTTGACCATCTACTGCCCCCATTGTTTGAGACTCATTTGAGTTCCATGTAAGATTTGTTTTACAAAGTGCTTGTTTAGTACATTGGTTCTTAATTGAGAACAAGAAAATGAACCAACAAAAGATGAATTTAAAGTTTTGTTTTAAGCTTGGGAAGACGATGAAAAAAACTTATGCAATGCTGGTAAATGTTTATGAAGATCAAGCACTACCCATGAAGTATGTCTACGTGTGGTTTGCCCATTTTTGAAAAGAAGGGAAAGTGTTTCTGACAAGCCCTATAGCGAAAGACTGGCTACTTCAGTCAGTGACAAAAACATTGAGAAAGTGTGGAAATTAATCACTAAAGATTGTGGATTAACTGTGTGTATGGTAGCTGATGAACTGCAGATTAACTGTGAATTTGTGCGACAAATAATAATCCAGAATTTGAGGATGAGAAAAACATGTTGTCGATATTGACGATATTCCTAACATCCAACGAAACGTGATAAGGCTTTTGAACTTTATCCCCAAAAAAGACTTCTTGCAAACTTTCCAGGAGACATATAGCAAATCTCAGCAGTGCATAGTTATGGGAAGTGACTATTTTGGAGGACAGTAAGGTAACTTTTGTTAATATTTCATCTACGTTAATTTTACAGGACTATTCACCGAACTTTATTGTCAGAGGTTGTAGGACATTTGGATGCCTACTTTAAAAAGCAGAGCAGATTCATTTTTGAAGATATCAATCTCTTTTTATGAATGGAGTTTTATTTGTACAGAGACCAATTCTCCTGCAAGTAACAAAGAATAGGAATAAAAACATTTAAGACTGGAACAAATAAAAATTCCATTCTGGCTTAGTTATCTAAGATGTGCACTGAGTGGTCTACAGACCTTGGCTGTTGTAGCTACTAGTTTGGCACTGAAGTGATGACCCAAAAATCGAAACACCAGATGGTAGAACAGCCCAACACTACCAGTTGATCACGCACTCCATGGAGAGTCCAACTAAAACTTTCACAATAAGTTAACATACCACAGTTCTAAAGAATTCTTACTTTTCTTCCTTACAAGAATATAATTTTGTATCTGAACATAATAAAATAATGCTTCTATGTCAACATTTCTAAAATTTGACAGAGCTAATAATGATAACACTGCATCAAAAGCGTTATCATCAAATCTATCTGCAACGCCTTTTGCTTCAGTGTTATGATGTTAGTTGCAATAAATGTATATATATATACACCACTGATATATATATATATATATCAGTGGTGTAACATACACCTCCGCATTGTGAGGGGACCCAGGAACCTAGAGGGCCCAAAGCCTGATTGACGCCAAGTACGTATTCAAGCCCAGACCTGACTTTGCAGGGGGGCCCTAATATTCTCCATTATACCACTGATATATGTATATAAATATATGTATAAGTGTGTGTGTGTAAAAATGTTCTATAAAACATATCCACTAAGGTTTGAGTCAAAATCAAATTAATTTTACTCTCAATTCAATAGTTCTGATATTAAAGAATGTTTCAAAATTTATTTTCTTTGTTTAAATTTAAGAAATATTTTCTTGAACTACACCTAAAATATTTAAATGGAAAAAGAAATTTTAAGTAAAGCATCACTATCATTTAAAAAAAACTTTTCTAGGATAATAAAAATAACATTTTAAAAAAGGAAAAGGCATTAGAAATGATTTTTATAACTTGTCACATTTTATAATATTTTAGGACAGTTGAAAAATAAAAGCTAATTCAGAAATGTAATTAGCTACTATTTTAGAAACACTTACTTTCTTTCCTTTAATAAAGATATTTCTTTTCTATATCTAAATAATTCTCGGGCAAGATTCAAATGTTTTTCATAAATTTCCATTGATTCAGGACACTGTACAGGAGGCAGAGGCTAAAAATGAAAATAAATTAAAGAAAAACAAAAATAATATATTATATATTACAAATAACTTATTTAAGATGCAAACTTTTTAAAATAACTCAAACATTTAAAGATATACATGCTTTAATACTGAAATATACCTGTAGTCTTGGTTCAAGAAGGAAGAAGTAATTTCCGGAATATGATATGTTATTGAATGCTTCATCAGTAACTGAAAAAAAAGAAATTATTTCTAAATAATTATGGAATATGAAACAAACTGTTACTGTACATAATTATTGGAGTAGTTCTATATAAAAAATACTTAATATACAGAAAATTATTTTTAAAAAATACAAATATTCCTTTCAATTTAAAAATAAATTTTGCATGCAACTACAGACAAATAACAGTCCCATTTAGAATTCAGGAGAAAAAAGTCTGCATACATTCTTCCCTTCCATCATTAGACAAATGTATTAAAAATTAAATACTCTTTATGTGAATTAATAAAAAAAAACAGAAAGAAAAAACACACAAACCATTATTTTCTATACTATCTAATGAAGATATATCTGATACATCAGGGGCATTATTTACATTCACTGGAACACTATTAGAATCATCTTGAGTTTTCAAATGAGGAGAATCGTATGATCCAGATCTTCGGTGACCTGAATGAAAGGATGGAAATAAATATTTTTTAAAGTAATAAAATATATTAATATTTATATTAGAATATATGTACATAAAACATTTTTTTTACTTTTAAAATAGAATTTTCAATTAAAAAAAATCTTGAGAGTTTTTTTTTGTGCTAAGCAATTAATGATTTTAAAAAATATTTCAAAAACTTAACTGATACAATACCTAAATTTAAAGGCAATTTTATGTCTGTGCCACTTAGATCTGCAGAACGCCTTTTCCTTATATCTTTAGAATACTTTTCCCCAGCTGTTTCAACACACAAAAATTTATCATCCATTGTATTGCCAGACATCGATGAAGCATTATCATCCTAGAATAATACGCAAAATGCGAGTTCATATAATGAATTTTAATAGCAAGCATAATTTAAAATACACCCAACTTTTTTTTAACACAATTTGGAAATAACACAGTCCATAAATGTAATGATTTTTTTTTTTACTCAAATTTTTTGTTTTAGCATGAATTTCGAAAAAAAAATTGGAGATTCATGCCCTTTGGATGAAGACGATTTGAACGAATTTATCACAGTTTATAATAATAAAGAAGTCGATAATGAAGTTCAACTATTAACAGCTGATTTAACACATGATGGCTTGAAATTTACTATAAGTATGGAACAACATGATCCTGACATAAAACATGGATTAAAATTTCAGCGTAATCACCAGCTTAGTGTAGCAGGATATCACAAATAACACAAGCAACTTGAGAAACCAAAAAACAGCAACTAATAACAGACTTTGTAACAACAAAAAACAACAACTCCAAGGCCGATAATAATGAATGAAATTCTTCATTTGAATCAAAACCAACAGCTGTGCAAGACATACCTTACCACATCTACTGATAACATTTTTGATCCAGTTCGTAATAAATGTGCATGCTTGTTATCAAATAGCGATGAATAGTAGTTTTTACTCCTAATTTCAATTTGAATTTTTATATGTTGTATACATTTATACACTAATTTTAATTTTTTGAACTGAAATGAATTGTTTTTGTTTTATAAATGTGTTATATGGATTTTATTATTAGTTTTTTTTAACACTTTTTTGGGAAAATATTTAGAGATTTTTTAACTTATACAATTTTGGAAAGTTGTGGAACATATCCCCAAACTTACCATGCATTGCAAGTATTTTTTTTTTACACAATTTTTTTGTTGTGCATGTTTTTCTAAGAAACGTATCTACTGTGTCAAAAAAAAAAAAACGAGTTGGGTGCACATTACATTTCATCAATATTGAATTATTTTATATTACCAAAGAAATTATTTTGGAAAAAAATACTTGAAAAAGGGATGATTAAAAAATTATTCTACTTACTAATCTTTGAGGTAAAACAGTATTTGATCCAGAACTGCCTGTTTCATTTCTATGAGCAGCAGTTGTTGTAAAAGGAGAAGTTTCAAAAGTTTCTTCAACATCTTCTGCAAAGATTAATATTAATTTATAAGATTATATAAAACATCTTTTTGAAAAGAAAAATAAAGGGAGAAAAACATTAATAGTTACATGAAGATCAGTTATCAAGAAAATACTTCATCTATATCTTACCACTTGCCCTTTTTCAGATAGCATTAATTTGATTAACTACTTCCTGAGCAGTAGGGAAAGTTTATTCACACAAAAAAAAAAAAGAGAAATAACACAGATGTCTTCTTTTTCCACAAAAGGTATTGGAATATTAGAGTTATGAAATTATTGATTGTTTTTATTAGTTACTATTTCCTATTATTCAAAATGAAATTTCAAAATGTAACTTATTTGATTGAGTTAATAAGATCTAGGCATTCTAAAAGGAGAAATATCCTTTGCTATGCTTTATAAGTTCCACTTTTAATTTCATGCCTGACTTTCATTCTTAAGTAACCCATTTTTTTAGTGAGATGTATATCAGTAGTTTTTTAGTTGTTTATGTGTTTTACTGTATCATTAAGATGCAATATATATAAGCACTTCTGCATACATTCATTTTTATTCAAATGCTCTCCTTTTTTTTTATAAGAAAGGTTTTGGGGATGAATGCTAAAAGAAACAAAAAAGTTTTATCAATATAAATTCAGTAAAATAGGAAGAAGTTTTTTAAAAAAAGTCTCCCCTTCCCCTGAATCAAGCTACATACCAAGCAAAAGTGTCTAGTATGCACTGAAAATTGTATAGAATTACTTTAAAAGCAAAAAAATATCAGATTATATTGCTTACAAAAGTTAATATTTGATCAGTGTTATTTTAAAACATAACAAAAAATTGGGCATCATCCAATTAATTATCTCTGAGATAACTAATAAAACAATAAATTAGCCTAACTGAAAATGTTCAATACAATGTGCTAATTCATTTTTAACTTCATAAACAGTAACAGTGAAATAAATAGTCTACTTTGAAACTATGGTAGACAACACATACCATGCTGAGAGACAAATGTAATTGGTTTATCAGCTCCTTTCATAAATCGAAACAACTTAGACAACTCAGCTTGAATTGTCATCATTGATGGACGCACAGCTGGACTTTTAGACCAACATCTGCAAAATGAGAAACATTTACTTAAGAGAAAAACATTTATTTATTATGAGAGCCCTTAAGTATTACTAACAAATATTTTTTTAAGGAAAATAATATTACAGGAACAATTTGTCTTATTTAAAAAATATATATATAGAAAGAATGAACTGGAAATAACTTGTGTACCAAAAGTCAATGAATTATTAAAATTATTTATGATACAAAAACACTAACAATTAATTTAAAATTGTGTTAACAAAATCAAACTATTTTTTGATGATCATAGAGAGAAAAAGTAAAGAGAAAATATTTTAATTAATCAACTAGCATGCTATTATATTTAGAGAAAAAGTAATATTGAGAAACAATAATGATGTATAATTCTACAAAAATTACATTATTCTTATAATAAAAAATTCAGTTAGATATTCTCTGAGTTTTAACCAAAAATACTAGAAATATAATAAATACAATGGAATATAACAAAATCTTTTTAGAACAATATGCCACTTTTATTAAGAAAGAATATCCATGAACTGAGAAGTGTGAGTGGGGGGGGGGGAGTGATTTTAATGTTGCACTATAAACTGCATGAAGGCTATTAGCAGCAGACCTCGAAATTTTGAACTATGGCCAAGTGATGAGGACAACACTTGAGCTGGTACCACCCTCTCCTAACATTCACACCAACAAGAGGATATTTGAGCAGTGACAGTTTTAATGTGCAAAGACATCTCTACACAGCAGGTCTTCGACAGCACCAGGCTTCCACTAGTGACACGCAAGCCACAAGTCTGTGACCTTGACCCCTAGGCTACCAGGGCCCTGAGAAGGAGTGGTATATTACGTTGCAATTAGTTTTCTTTTTTTCTGATACTGTATCTTATAATAAATAATTATAATGCTTAGTAGTTCAATGACTAAGGATATTTGGAGTAGAGATTATAATAAGTAACAGAACAAAAAAAAGTCAGACACTGCATTATTTGACAACACATATTGTTGTAGATTAAATATTAAATGTATAGATGGCGCTACAAGCCCATGTGAGTGATGTATACGCGTTTTGGCTTGTAGAGTCAGAATCATGTAATGTTCCTTGTGTTGTGTACGTGTCTTCCGTGTTGTCTGCAAATAAACAAAATGAACAAAAGATTAACTGAATTATTGAACTAAGAATGAAAGATATTAGAATTATATAGACTACCTGACCATGGAGTATATATACTAAGGAAATAATAATATTTGGCGTCCAACAGTGCGGCTGAAAGCTCGCTCGAATCGACAGAAATCAGGTAGGCGATTATATATCTTTAATAAAAATGGAAAAGCAACTAGAAGATGTCAAAAGTAAAAGGAAAATTATTAGATCTCTAACGACTAAACTAATAACGAAAATTGAATGCATAATTAAAGATGAATATATTTCTCATGAAATTAAAATAGAAGATCTAAGTGAATGCAAGGAACAATTACTTGATAAACAGAATAGTTTGAAGAAATTAAATGAAAAAATTGAATCGCTCATAAATTTGGAAGAAACTGAAAAGGAAATTGTATCAAGTGAGGAATATTCCGAAAATATAATAAAATGGTTATTGAAAGTATCTAGATTTATGAAAGGAAGTACTAAGATTTTAAATAGAAATGATACCGATAACTCATTGGATGGTTCTATCAGTGAGGAAACTAAAATTGTTTCGGAATCTAAATTTGTAAAACTTCCTAAGCTTAATATACATAAGTTTTTTGGGGATTCAATTTCATGGTTTGAGTTTTGGAGTCAGTTCCAAACAGCCATACATGAAAACGGTTGTTTAACAGAAGTACAAAAATTTGTTTATTTAAAGGGTTTACTAGGAGGAATAGCATTAAATGCTATAAAAGGGTTTGCATTAACCAAGGAAAATTACGAAAAGAGCATAAATTTACTTAAATCGAGATTTGGTCGCAAAGATCTCATAATTAACAGCCATATGAATGAATTACTTAGAATCTGTTAAAAATTCTTCAAACATAAGGGCGTTACATCGCTTATATGATGAGGTAGAAATTAATATACGATCTCTTGAAAGTTTAAATGTAGTATCTGGTACCTATGGCCAATTTTTATGTCCTATATTATTGAAATTAATTCCAGAAGATATTAGTTTGGAATATAATCGTAAAAGAAAATCTAATTCACAATTTGATGTTTCGGAGCTAGTTAATTTTCTAAAAACAGAAGTGGAATGTCGCGAAAATTCTTATTTATTGCATGAACCCACAAGAAACAAAATTTATTATCCTAATAATTATTCTCAAGAAGAAGGTTTCAAAAAACCATTTAATCATAGTATTCCTAACGCTACAACATTAAGTACCAATATTAAATCAAGTTGTTTATTTTGTAATTCAGAACATAATTCTTTCTGCTGTGAATTATTTCCGGTATCAGAAAAAGTAAATAAATTAAAGAGTGAAGGGAGATGCTTCAAATGCTTTAAGCGATCCCCATTTAAGTTCTCAGTGTCATTCTAAAATTCAACCCTGTAAAAAATGTAAGAAAAAATCTCATCACGAATCGATTTGTTTTCAAAAGACGCAAAGCGAAATGAATAGTGAATTGACTCAAAATAAAACAGAAAATTTAGCCGTTGTATCTAGTATTTCGAATTTAGATCGAATGAAGGGTGGGTCGCAGTCTGTATTTCTACAAACATGCGTAGTTGATTTGCAATTCCAAAATACATGGGTTGAAGCTAATTTGTTATTTGATTCAGGAAGTATGAGGTCATTTATTTGTAAGAATTTAGCCGAACGGCTTAATCTTCTAGTAACATGAAAGGAACATTTATTAGTTTATACATTCCGAAATAGAGAACCTAGCGAAAAGATATTTGATGTGGTCAAGGTCATGATTAGCAATAAAAAACAACCCGAAAAGAGCGCGGAGTGTGAACTATTAGTTTCAGATACCATTACAAATGCAGTTCTTCCAACACCCAATCTTACTATAGAAAGGCTGATTGAAACTAACCACATGGCTCAGTCAGATTTATGTCTTTCTCAAAGCAATAAAGAGATTCACGTTTTAATCGGAGCGGATCTTTACTGGCAGTTTCATACTGGTTGTATTAAAAAGATAAATAAAAATCTATTTTGTGTTGAAACAGTATTTGGGTGGACATTAACGGGGAATAATAATTTAAGAAAAAATATGGATTCTATTGTAGAAAATATGTGTTTTTGTGAACACCAATCAAATTGCAATTCGGAAAGTTATTCATTGGAAGATATTAATTCTCAAATGCGTAAAATTTGGGAAATTGACAATTTAGGTATAACTTACAACATAGAAACGGAATCATCTGAGGAAGAGACATTAAAACAATTTGAACAAAATATAAAAATGGCAGAAACGAGGTTAAATTGCCTTTTAAGGATGAAGTAAATATGTCTAGTAATTTTAATTTGGCAAAAAATAGATTAAAGGGTTTAGCATCACGATTTAGGAAAGATAATTCTTTGTATGAAAATTATACTAGAGTTTTAGATAGTCAGCTGACAGATGGAATTATAGAATCAGTAAATACTGAAAATTTAAATCAAAATCTTATTTATTATATGCCGCATCATCCCATAATCAGAAATGATAAAGAAACGACCAAATTTAGAATAGTATATGACGCTTCGTCAAAAGAGAAAAATTGTTTCTCGTTAAATGATAATTTAAAGGCAGGACCTAATCTAAATCCAAATCTATTGATTTTACTTTTAAAATTTAGAAAAGGATTAGTTTTCGATGTGGAAAAGGCTTTCCTTCAAATAGTTTTAGCTGAAGAAGATAGGGATTGTCAAAGATTTCTTTGGTCAGATAATTTTCCTCCAAATAATTAAAAAATTTGTAGAAACAAAACAGTTACTTTCAGTGTAAAATCTTCACCTTATCTCTTAGCAGCAACCATAAAACACCACATAAAGAATTATGAAATATCGCATCCTTTAGCACATAAGGTTTTAAATGAATACTTATATGTAGATGATTTAATAACAGGAACAAATACAGTTAACGAAGCATTAGAGTTGTCTAAACATGCTAAATTAATCTTAAAAGATGCAAATATGAATCTTAGGAAATGGAAAAAAATGCTATAGAATTAAGTCAAAATTGGGAAGAAAATAAATTTGAAAAACAAACTCATAACGAAGCAGTACCCATAAAAGCTTTAGGATTAATTTGGAACACTTTAACTGATGAATTTAAATTAGACTTGTCATCTCTTATTGATTCATTAAAAAATGTTAAAAATACTAAACGAAGTGTTTTGCGAATCTCATCTAAATTATTTGATCCTATAGGATATATAGCTGCATTCACGATTAGAATAAAAATTCTTCTTCAAGAAATTTGGGAAGGGGGATTTGATTGGGATGAAGAGTTAGGAAAAAATTTGAGAAATAAATGGAAAAAATGGTGTAAGGAGGTTCACTCATTGGTAGATCTATCCATTCGAAGGTATTATTTTAAAACATATGAAACTAATGAAGAATTTAATGAATATCAAATTGTAATATTTTGTGATGCTAGTGAAGGAGCTTATGGTGCTATTGCATATATTCGCTACAAAGGAAATTCAGATTTTCATGTGAACTTTGTTTCTTTGAAGGCACGTGTTGCTCCGCTAAAGAAATTGAGTTTACCAAGAATGGAGTTGCTTGCAACTTTAATAGGAGCTCGTTTACCAGAGACGTTGAGGAAAGTATTTAAGATAACCAATAATTAGATACTGTTTTCAGATTCGACTGTAGCACTTAGTTGGATACGAGGCTATGCGAAACAGTGGAAACCATGTTTCCAACTGGGTTCATGAAATTCAAGATTTAACAAACCCACAGAACTGGAGATTTGTGAAAGGAGAACAAAATCCTGCAGATATAGTTTCTAGGGGTTGCAGTGCAGAAGAATTGATGAAAAATTCAAGATTCTGGCATGGACCACATTGGCTGACATTATCTGAAGAAAATTGGCCGAAGAATGAAAGGTTATCTCAGGAGACTACTAATGAAGAAAGAAGAGTTAAATATATATCAATCAATTATTCGAGTGAATTCCAGAATGAAGAACCAATCTTGGATATCAATGACTTCAGCTCCATATCAAAGATATTTCGAATTACAGCATGGATTCGAAGATTTATTAACAACCTGAAATTAAAGAAAGAAGATCGAATCAAAACTCCTTTGTCAGCAGAAGAAATTGAAGAAGCAGAGGAAATTTGGATCAAGAAAGTACAAGCAGAAAAATTTGGTATTGAGATCAATTGTTTGGAAGAAAACAAAAATTTACCGAAAGATTCGAAAATCCGAGATCTAAATCCATTTCTGAATGAAAAGGGTATTCTACGGATAAGTGGAAGATTGCAGCAGTCAACATTAAGCTATCATGAAAAACATCCAATTTTGATTCCAGCGAAGAACAGATTAACTGAACTCCTGGTAAAAGATGCTCATGAGAAGGTGCTACATTCAGGTGTTGCAGATACTTTGATTCAAGTTCGTGAGAAGTACTGGATACCAAAAGGAAGGCAAATAAGTCTATCATTAGGAGCTTTATTTGCACAAAATTCAATTCCTGTCCAGGTATGCAGATAACAGCTCCTCTTCCAAGAGACAGAATAGAACAATCTCCACCATTTGCTGTAACTGGACTGGATTTTGCCGGACCAATATTTGTCAAAAACTCAAAAGAAAAGTTTTACATACTACTTTGCACATGTGCTGTAACTAGATCACTCCACCTCGAATTAGTTACAAGTTTGACTACAGAAGCATTTCTGCTAGCCTTTTGTAGATTTATTTCGAGAAGAGGACTTTGTACCGTTATCTATTAGGATAATGCGAGGACATTTACGAGAGCAGAAATTGAACTGAGACGATTGTGGACTATTATAAACCATCTTGATGTGAAGGAATTCTGTGCATCAAAAGGTGTAAAATGGAAATATATCATCGAAAGAGGTGCATGGTGGGGCGGATTTTATGAAAGAATCGTTCGATCCGTAAAAACAATTTTAAGAAAAGTTATTGGCAAATCATCTTTAACTAGCGAAGAACTAGAGACTGTTTTATGTGAAATTGAAGCAGTATTAAATTCACATCCCATCACATATATCGATTCAGATTCTACTGGAAACTTTCCATTAACTCCATCACATTTCTTGTTAGGGAGAAGATTAACTAGTTTACCAGCAGTGAAACTTTCTTCTATAGACTGTGTTGTGGATAAAAAGGTACTTATTAAACGATTCAACTACCGTGAAAGACTGTTGAATAACTTTTGGAGACAATGGAGAAAGGACTATCTTTTAAATTTGAAATCGGTACATTTTGTGAATCCAACGCGAGAGTCTGAATTCAAAATCAATGATATTGTATTGATACATGATGATCGATAACCGAGAAGCCTATGGAAGTTGGGTAAGGTAGTAGAAATCTTTACAGGTCGTGATAAAAGAGTTAGAGCTTGTGCACTAAAAACTGAAAATTCAATTATAAAACGTCCTGTGCAACTTTTACATAATTTAGAAATACCTAACTAAATACTATTAATTCAAATTTTGAACTCATTATTTGAACTTTAAGTGTATTTCATTATTTGAACTTTAAGTGTATTTCATTATTTGAACTTTAAGTGTATTTCATTATTTGGAACTTTAAGTGCATTTATTTGAATTTATTATTATTTTTATTTTATTGATTTATTTGAAATTGTCGTATTCAAATTTAAGCTTTCAGAAATTTATTATCTGTTGTTTAACTTTAAATTCATTATAATTGTGAAATTGAATTGCTATTTAAAATTTTCCTCCTATGATTTCACATAATTTAATGGATATTATGAATGTTATTAATGTATGAATATTGTATGTTTTATTATTCTAAGGGGAAATTCTGAAGTGTTAACATTTAAATTTAGCATAATGAAAGTAACAATATTAGTTATTAAAGTTATGAACTGTTCGTTCATAAGGGAGGAATGTGTTGTAGATTAAATATTAAATGTATAGATGGCGCTACAAGTCCATGTGAGTGATGTATATGCGTTTTGGCTTGTAGAGTCAGAATCATGTAATGTTCTTTGTGTTGTGTACGTGTCTTCCATGTTGTCTGCAAATAAACAAAATGAACAAAAGATGAACTGAATTATTGAACTAAGAATGAAAGATATTAGAATTATAATAGACTACCTGACCATGGAGTATATATACTAAGGAAATAATAATACATATCAATAAAAAGTTACACAAAAAAGTTGATTAAAAAATAAACAATTAACAACAAAATCACAGACATACACTTATGTTTATTTACAAGTGATGAACTTACAATATTAAAAGTCTTTTTAAATAAATATCCAATTATTATTCCTTATTTCTGTAAATAAAATACTTATTACCTTGTCATAAGATTTTCAAGTGGCTTTGGACAACCAGCAATTAAAGGCGGCCTTTTTCCTAATTTATGAGATATTCATTAATATATCTAGAAATTAATGAATATAAAGTCTCAACAAAAAATGAAATGTATAAACAAAAATTTAAGTTAAAAGATTATTACCATGATGCACAGCCCATAATATTCCAAATGCAGTTGCACCTTCACCATCATTATAAGGCTTTTTTCGTGTCAAGACTTCCCACAAAATTATAGCCCAGCTAAATATATCACATTTTTCACTATATTGTGACCCTATCAGAAAATAATATTTAGAATATGAAAGTATACTTTTGGTACTCACAGGTGAATTAAATCAAAAACTATAACTATATAAAAAAATTAAAAAGCAATTCAAATTATGTAAATAAATATCAGAATCTGGCAATTATCAATGCAATGAAAAAGGACAGATAATTTGAAAACAAAATAAATGTTATATTTGTGTAAAAGTTATACTTTCTTCTGCTTCTTATAAAAACAGAAACAAAATCTGAATTAAGTTTTGGTAATTCATTTTGGAGAATTTCATAAACATGTTTAGCTTTTCCTTTAGAATGTATTCTTTTATTTGAGTTAACCACATACTTTTGTAAAACTTTGAAATATTTGATTTAATTTTTTAAAAATATTTATCTATTCAATTTATTATTTAAATGTTTTTCTTAATGAAAAATATTTCATTTTTTTTTCAAATGCATATTTTGACACAAAAATTTAAAAATGTATTTTTTTTACTTGCTCTAATAAAGAAATTGAAATGTATTGTTGAAAAAAGAAGTAATGTAATACCTTCAAAAACTTCTGGGGCCATCCAAGCAGCACTACCTTTACTATTAGTCATATTAGTATGTTTGTCACAAGCAGTGCCAAAATCACAGATTTTCAGAACAGTTCCTCCATTAATCAGTAAAAGACTAATTGAAAAAAAATACACAAAAGTCAATATCAAAAATATCTTTTACAGTAATTATGTGAATATATATATAAGCATGAAACATAAAGAAAAACCATTTTCAAGTTAAGTGATACAAGATAAACTGACACTCAAACAAAATGAAGAATACATGGACAATGTGTTCATATATGGAGGGAGGATATTCAAAGGTTTGACCCTGTTCCCAATCAGGCTACCCTGAATCAATATAACTGGACATCAGGAAAAAAAGAAATTTTTTTCTTATTTTCAATAGAACTTTTTACTGTTCTTTCACAATGGTACCTCCAAAGTAATACAGTCTTTATTTTACAAAGTGAATTCAGAGACAGCAATTATTTGTACAGTGAATCACTACGCACATAATTAACCATAAGAAGTTGACTGACTGACTGAATATTAATATCGCACTGTTCAGCTACAGAAGGGCTTTTGGCTACGGACCTTTGGTTGAACCATGATCAGGTGATGAGGACAACCCCTGAGCTGGCACCACACCAATGGGAGGGCGTTTGAGCTCTCGACAGATTTAACAAGCATTACTCCCCTACACAGTAGGTCTGCAGTGATACTGGGTTCGAACTCATGACATGCCAGCCACGAGTCCATTACCTAACCATAAGAAGACATAAACATTAATAGGTTTGATAGAATATCTTGAAAATTGCTTCTTATTGTAAATGAATTATTTGCAGTAAATATTTCTAATATCATTTTCACAGGTGTACAAAATAATTCTAAAAAGTGTTACTCAACCAAGAGATGGAGTTACAAGTGCTAAGAAAATATTAGACAGTAAGGTGATGTTATGCACATTAATAAAAAACAAAAGCCTACTTGCAGTTGGAAATGTCAATCCCCATGACCTTGATGAATGATTTTTATTGCAACTCGCTATAACTCATCTTATTGGACATTGGTGGTGATTTTTTTTACTTATATCCCATTAAGATGTGCTACAGATTCTTCTGGTTAGACTTGATCTTCAAGATGTAACTTAAGTAAAAATTACAGCTGGATAATTAGGTGACCATGAAGATCATAAATCCTTTGAGACAATCCTAACAAATGCATAAACTGAGTGCACTACTCCAAAGAAGGTATTTACAATCATGCCATCCTGATGGTAATATGGAAAACATGATTCCCTTAACATAAGTTGCTTTATTGAAGGACTAGAAGAATTTAGTAACATAACATGCTGAGTTCTTGTTTTGGAAGAGAAAATGGAGATTTAATGACTCCTCTCCAACATAGCGCACTATATTCCAATCTTTAAATTCTTTAGTAGAAGGTAGAATATTTATTATGGGTTTTTGATAGACCAATATTAGCAATTAATTAGACCACTAAGGTAAACCACACCTTATCTGTCATAAAATAGAGATTTTGGATGAACAAATCCCTTTAGATTTCCTTCAGAAGTCATGTGTCCCTTCTCATTTATCATGATCTAAAGGCTTTAACTCTTGTAGATTGATTGATTTTGGGGTTTATTGGCGCAAGAGCCGATTTCGGCTATACTGCGCCAAACATTTGTTTTAATATCTGTGGTCTAGACGGGAAGAGAAAGAAAGAATGAATTGAATGACAAGAAAGAGGGTCGAAAATAGAGAAGGATCACTAGGGTACCCCGGGTTCGTGAAGCCCGTGTTTACCAAAGACAGTAAACCCCGTGGAAAAAGGAAAAGATCACTAGGGCACCTCGGGATTGTGACACCCGTACTCACCTAAGGAAGGTGAGCCCCCTGAGGGGTTTAACTCCTTGTAAAGCAATATGTAACTTCAGATTCAAGTCTTTCAAGAAGTGTAGACATATTGTTCTCTACACTTCTGCATGCACCAACAGATACCTTCACTTTGGTTTTTTTTCCACAGATAGGTATCAATAATTTTAATCAAGCATAGCTCCAATTTGTTCAAACTTTTTTTTTTTTGTGAATATATGTATGGAGGATTTGGCTCTACATTGATTTTTTTTGTTTTTTTTTTTGCATTCTTTCCTAGATATCTTTTTTATAGATATTCTGGTTTTCATTGTCAGCAGCATATTCATGCATGTGCACTGGTGGTGACTGTGGTTTTACCTTAACTGTGTTGCTTTAACACAGCCATATATTGCATCCTTCTTACATTTTCTCCTCTCACTTTTAAGGTCAATCTGCATCATGAATTTCTAAATAAGATTTGGAATGTTATGGCTTGTTTCTACATAGATTGTATTTATGCTTTTGTTTTTTCCTCTGTTTGGTTCAGTTTACCTTAGGCTATCTAGTACTTTTAAATTTTATTCAATGCTTATTAAGAGATATTTTAAAAATATTATTGAATAAAATACATTTTTTAAAAAATATAAATGCAGTTATAAAAACACAAATTGATAACTGGGCAGCATACAGCAATGTAAATGTATATGGCTCAATTAACATTTTGTAAATGGACCAGAATAAATGCAATTGATTTTTTTGGTTTATTTTTCTCTCTATTACCACATAAAATACAGAAAAGCATTGATTATCTACAACAACCAGGAACTGCGGGTCTTCAGATAACTGATCCTTTTTCAAACTAAGTTATGGCATTATTAAAGAAGCAATATGTAACAAAGAAACAATGATATCCCATGTCTGACAAATAACACAACATTTGACAAGTTACAATTTTTTTTTTTACTTCAGAGTCCAAATACTTTTGTCACAGTAAGTCCAGCAAACATTTTAAAGATAGCAACTGAGCATTATCCAATTTTTCTAGTTATACCAACTTTTTCAAGGCAGTGAAATGCTTTCTCATTGGATTTTTTTAATCATGATGGTCCTTGCAAGGATCTTCTTATTCCCTCTTCTTTGATCATTGATGACACCAACAATAATTTCATCATCTATAAATATTTATAGCCAGGGTAGCCTCATATCTGAGTCAATCTTGAAGGTCATCTCAATTGCATTTTTTGAGCCTTGTCTTTTATCAATCCAGCCAATTCTGAGAAACTTATTTTTGGTTACTCTTAAAGTGCAAAAATAAACTAATTTGATGGAATGAGCTTATGCTAATCCTTTGCTAGTGTATTGTTTTGGACAGCAGCCCAAACTTATGCTTTCACAATATATTTTGAAATCAGTACTACCCTTTATTTTGTAAACCATTTCAAGAATTTTTGCACAAATCAAAAATTATTAACTGACATTTATTATGCACTCACACAATTAATCAAACTGCAGTATATAAATTCTTGTTTTCTACAACTTTCTTTATTTTTCTATGCAAGATTTCCTCTTCACTGTCAAGTAGACTCCCAAGTTTGTAATGACATCACAGTCATTTACAATTTCAAATATTATTTAATTTCTCCCTTCAAATTCCTGGGTTAAAGCTTGATCCACTAACACCATTTAACTGATTCACTATTTTTAAGTTTATTGGAAACACTGAGAACACATTTACATTTAGTAGCCATTGCAAACAGAATAATTATGGCACAATCTGTCACAAATGAAGTCTCATATACTACTGGACTACTGGTGACACAAGGTTAAACACATAGGCCAGATGGCAGGAAAACAGAAAGCATTAATGTCTGCTATAGCAGAATGTTTAAAAGCTAATTTGAATTTCCTGACTCAAGCATTTAGTTATAACCAATGTTTAAGCTGATTTGTAGTTGGATAATCAATGCTTTACCGCACGTTATTATAAATAAAGTACATAAAAGCTGCAATGATATAAAATAAGAATTTCCCTTTTTATAATAAGTAATAGCAAAATTAAACCATTTTAATTTTATGTATAATAACTGTTAACTGCAATCATTCAATCTCACACACCAGCAAAATGAATCTATAGTGGATTTTGTAATAAAAAAATGCTTATATATGTAAAACAATTTTAAAATATAAATAAAAATTTTCAGTGTAATACACAAATAGTTTTAAAAATTTTTCTTTAAATATATTTATTAAAATGGTTTTACTTTGGTGGTTTTAAATCACGATGAATCAGGGCACGGGGCTTCATATTGTGAAGATATGCTACACCATTTGCTGTTTGAAGAAGCCAACTGATAGCATGAGCAAGAGTATATTCAACTTGTTTCATACAATGTAAAACTGTAAATTAAAAGGAAAGTATAAACTATAAAGAACATCAGAACACAGGAATCTCAGAATTAGAAATTGTAGATATGATTCGAAGCTAGATTAAAATATTTTTAAAAATTCCTACAAAATGCATTTAAAATTTTAATTTTAGTTAGTAAGGTTGTAAAAACATTTAATACTATCATAATATAAACATACAATGTGTGAATTGTACTTCTTTTAACATAAAAACATTAAATAAAGTTCACAGGTCCAATTTTATTTATCTTAAGCAAATAAGTAAATGATTATAAAAATCTACCCAGAACAAATCACTTAATCAAACATGGTTAATAACAATATAAGATAATTCCTGCCCTCATTTTTAGACATATCTATCACCATATTTAGCTCATCTGTATCTCTTGTTAAAAGACTTTTTGATATGCTGATTGTAACACTGTCTGAAATTAATTACCTTACACATTAGAATATGCATTTCCTTCCCAATCTACAACTTAAAACTAACTAAATTTAGCTGAATTGATTTAAAATTGATTGATTTAGTAAAGAGAACAATATAACTTGCTGCATGAATATAAATAAATTTAGGAAAGTATTATTACCATTATAAAGAGATCCCCCTTCTGCATATTCCATCACTAAGCACACCTATAAAAACACATTACATATAGTTTCAATTACTAAAAAAATATCTATATAAATAAGATTATATAATAAAATTCCCACAATTAATCATACAAACTAGCTCACAAGAAAAGATATTATTAGATGTTACCCAGTATCAATTAACATATAATTATTCAATATCAAATTTTCAAAATATCTTATCGCATCTAATTAATTGTGAATTTTATTGGAAAACACTGCCCATTTTCTTTTAAAAAATAATAAAAGTAGACAACTCACAAAAGATTTTAGTAATTTAAAAATAAAATTGATTTTTCATTTAATTTTTCCCTTTACAGAGTAAGAGATTCAGCTGAAAAATATGGATTACTTTATGAAATATAATAAAGTTAAATAACTGAAAACACTTTTAGATAAACATCAGAATATAATATCAAACACAAATTTACCGGTGTCTTCGTACAAGCTCCATATAGCTTAACTATATTTGGATGATTTACTCTAGATAACTGTTGTACCTATAAAAATTAAAAACATACCATAATATGTTATATACTTTAAATTAAAGCTTTATTAGTATGAATTCAACATAAAATGTTTAATACCTCTACAATAAAAGCAGTCTTCTCTTGTTCAGTTTCTATGATTTTAATAGCAACATCTAAATTTCGCCATGTTCCTTTCTTTACAGTTCCAAAGGAGCCTTTCCCTACAACCTATAGCACAGAAATATAGATATTAGAGTGAATTTAATAAAGAAATTTATATGAATTCATTAGTGTTATCTAAATGGCAAAGGTCATAGAGACAAAAATTGATCCTAGTGAACCATAGAGTGACTAAAGCCTGTATCTCAACCATTTTAGATTTTTACCTGTTCAATTTAATAAATCTAGTTATACATATATAAACTTAACTCAGTGATTCAACAGCCCATGAGGACCAAGGCCTACTGCACCCAACTCTATATACCCTGAGGTGCATGAGCAGATGTTCCTGTCAGGTGGTCAGTCTGATGTGAATATACATATATATGATATTAATCCAAAAACATCTATGTACCTCTATAATTTCTATAAAATTACTAAGCTTAGATACTGATCAGTATTATGGATAATATGATCAACAATAATTAAAGTATATAATTCAGAATACTGCATTAGAAATCTTGAAACATATTATTATACTAATGATTCACGTTATACTGATTCAGAAAGAATGTCAATTGCAAACTTGAAATCTTGTGTAACCCCTGTGAAGATTAAGAGAATTGTAATAAGAGAAAACATGCATACTCATTTACAGACCAATCAGAATTGTCTGAAATTAACAAACATTTTTTATCTTTATAGGTGATTACAATTTTAAAAATTAAGATGTGTGAGTGATTTCTTCAATAAATAAATTTTAAAAAAAACACGAAAACCCTTTTTGAGGGATCTATATAATTATGATCCAGGTATAAAAATGATATATTAGAATTCATGAAAAAGTATAGTGATAAGTAATAAAACTAATAGTCCACATTTTCAAATTAATTAACTATTTGTCCCTTTGTAAATATATTAAGATGAAATAATATGAAAAGCAGAATATATAATTTATTTGAAAAAAGAATTATGGACTTTAATACAATTTTGCTTCTTTGAAATTGATAAGCTGATATCACTACAGGGATACAGTGGATATACAAATTTACTTAAATATTACACAATATTTAATGTGATTCTTAATGATACATTTCAGTTTGGAAACTGGTGTTTCATACAATAAAAAGCAACTTCACAAAAGATACAGCTTCACATTTAGAAACCAGTTTTATGATTTTTATCAATACTTCAAAAATTTGCTGTGTCCATAAGAAACATGCAATATATATGAAGTATATATATGAATACATATACAATTTCATAAGCAATGAATAACAAGTATATAATATATCCATTTAGAAAATTATTTTAATCTGTATTTACATTATATACTCAATTACAAACTTACTTATAATTGTGACTAAATTCATGCCCAAATGATCTAGATTACAATTTTGGTCTATTATAATTCTCATGAAAGTTATAAAACTTCCATTTTAATACAATACAACACAGGCTAACTCTAGTTAGCATTAAAGAGAAAAGAGTATAGTAAATTATTCTTTTTTCAATCAATAGGATAGTCAAAATATAGAAATTATATACCCACTGCATTTCTTTCTTTATTTAATTTTATATGATACTTAAGATTGTGTAAGAAAATATATTTAAGAATGTATAATCATCATAATTCTTCAACTAAAATTAAGAAATATACCAAAAATGTGAGCATTAATACCTTACATAATGAAAGAAGATACAGAATTTATTGTGAAATGTCATTAAATAGAGAAGACAGAGAATAAAATTTTACAAAGAAAATTGTTTTTTTGAACTGATGTTTCAAAAATAACAAGCTACAAAACTACAAAATAGACTATTTTCAATGGATTTCATAATTTGAAATAAAATCAAGTAACAATCCACATTGTACTTAAACATTTCAATCTTGGTTATGCTATCATAGGCTCTTGTAATTGAAAAAAAAAATAACATTATAAGATAATAAAAATAATCACAAAACATAATACTTACCCCTTGTAATTTTATCTCTCTATAATCTATTTCTTCAACAAAAGGATTACGAGCCATAATATGAGCAAATGTCAAATTTTTTTATTCACTATATTTTTTCTCAAAATTCAAGTCAGCATATTCTTCTGCATGGAAAATATAAATTTAGAAGTGAAAAATTCTAGTTTTAAAAAACTTCAGCACTGAATAAATATGTAATTTGAAAATGATAAAATTCAGATGTTTACAGATATTATTAAAAAAAGTTCTGAATAAAAAAACAATTCTCAAATATATACATAAACAAATAAAAGTGGAGCCTAGTTTAACAGCACTTTTCATATAATGAGTAATTCTAATAACAAGCAAAACAAAGCACCAAAAAAAAATGACTTTTTTGAGGAGGAATATTTTAAATATTGAGTTATCAAGAGAAGAGTTGCCTTAGGGTCACATGTGATAAAAAAATTTTAAAACTTATATTAAGACATTATGATAACCTTTATACAAATGTCCCCAAAGGAAAGTCACAAGGAAATAATTATGAGAAGAAAAACAATTGTACACATGAAATGTTAAATTGTTGATTAGTAAGAAAGAGCAGTGAGCATGGTTGATCTAGCATGCACATGCAATCTACATCAACAATTTTCTCTGTTCTCAAGAACATTATTAAGGAGATAGATGCTTTGGTTAGTGTAGAATAGGGAGCCCCTTAATGAAGCCAATTTTTTGCTGACCAGAATCAGTCGCTAAGCTACCTATGTAGCAATAGGTGTTTCGAGAGTAATGAAGAGCCCAATTCATTATGGTAAACATCGGCATATCCAAATGAACCCCTATTCTACACTTTAGCTGGTGCTTTAAAGAGAGTGACAGGAATATGTACACAATTATAGTTTAATTTTGATGATGTTGAAAAGTTGCTTTTCATATGGAAAAATGAAATCAATTGTACTGCAACACTATATTAAACAGACTTTTTTTTAAGAAAATCCAAGAATCATTAATGACTGAAGTAATTTAGGGGAGCCATGGCTGGTTCAACATCCATTGCATTGCAAAGCACAGTGAAACAGTAAGCTCTGAAACAAAGGCAACATAGAAATTCATCAATGATTTCAAGAAGCTTATCGATTTTGAGGGCTACAAACAGAGCAACAAGTAAAATTTTAACAAAACAGGCTCTCCTGGAAAAAGATGCTGAAGTAAATCTATGTACCAATGAAAGTTCATTTCATTGACTGTATTCCATTGGTTTCAAGACTCCCCATCTTCCAGATTTTCAAGCTGATTTCCTTGAAGAACTGATCAAAATTCACTTTCTGCTTATCAACATCACTTCAGCCTATGGAACAACAGGTAATTGCTAACTGTAAGAAGCTGTACATTAAAGCACTCTAAACGCTTTATTTTGAAGTGACAGAAGAGACCTATCTCAGTTGTGGAAAATTTTAAGATATCACTTCCACATTGTTGTTTGCCTCATCTTCAAAAATACAGGTTAAAGGATTACCAATAGAATTCCACTTTTCTTTATAAGAAGCATAGGCTCAAGAGTACTGTCAAATGCAATAGCATAGCTAGTCCTGAATAAACCCTGTATCAAAATTCCTCGGAGGCCTTTTGGGGGCCCCGAGGATTATTTACACGTTTGGGCCCTGTATCATTTATACAGCGGAAGCTATGCCCCAGGTCAAATATGACTTTGAGGGGCTTGAGACATACTGTAATCAATAAAAAAAAGTCCTACACACAGACTACATATCTGTAGTCAATAAAATCATGACTTTGGTCAAAGTTATAGGATAATTATCATATACATAAGCTTCTATATGAAGAGTTAAAAATTTACCCCCAAAGAGCTTATAGAACAGTGTTATGCTTCAAAGAAGTTTGGAGGCAAGTTGTTTTGTTCATTTTGAGATAGAAGAAAAAACAAGATTTTCATGTTCCTTAACGAAATGCACAGATAATTTTGAGGTAAGCATTATACAAACAAATTTAAGATTTTTTTTAACATGGAGCATAATATTGTATTTTGCATTAATTTAAATGGGAAAAATTGTTTTGCTTAACAAATGTTTTAAATACACATGAGTAATATTGTGGAATGAATTTTGTTTGTTATGCAAAGTTCCACTGGATCTTTGAATTTACAGCAAAAAATCAAAAGTTTATTTGCAATATGATTATTATCCAATCTGTTTTTTAGATTTGCTCATAATCATTTAATGACAATTATAAAGCTCAAGTTATATTTTATTTTAAAATAGCTCCGAAATTTTTTCTTCAAATATTAATATTTAGCATTAGAATTAAATTTCCTTCGTAAATTACACAAAAAGTAACGCATCCGATGAAAGATTTCTCATATACATGTTTGAAAATTGAGGTTATTAAGAAAGCATTAATAATAGTACAATTTTTTGAAACATCACATCATTTTCCACAATATTTCGAGCTATGATTGCTGTCATTGAAAGTTGTTTTTAATTGTATTCAAAATAACAAAAACAACATTTGCACCAAAAGTATTGCAAAAAGATACATCTTACAATCTACAATATTACTATACAAAATTCTTTAAAACAGTAAAAAATACTTTGTTTTCTTTACAAGCAACATGTTGTGCTGCTTCTTTACCAGTAAAACTTTATTAAAAGCATAAAGCCATTTATCATGCAAACAGAACGCATGAAGTCCCTTGTTGTCAGTTATTTAACAACCGCATCACATTTAATACGACAGATTCACAAAATCAACAAAACGAAAGTGATAGCAAACTTTTGTTGCCATGAGGAAAATAGATCTTTTTTTAATATTCCTATATTTACTGGGATCTGTTTTAAAATTCCTTCATAAAAAATTTATTAAAATTCCTTTATTCCTCCATAAATGTTTGTGAAAAGCAAGTTTAATAAAACATACCTAATACCATGTTATCAGCATGTTAATGAGGGCTAACCATTTAACTCTTATGATAAAAATGCTGCAAAAGTGATCCGAGGTAAAGTACAGAAGAAAAATAAAACATCGAAAAAGGTACTGATTTTAAGCAAGTATTCGAGGCAGTATTTTAATGATGACACTTCTAGATAAACTAATTTTGGCAGAATAACTTTTAATTTGTCTTTCTTCCTATTTTGAGGTATGAATATATGACGCTTTCTCGAACGCATACCAAGGGATTTAATGATAGTCCTGAGAACTCTTCCTTCTATTTTACGTTTTTAAACTATCTTCAAACTAATAAACAAAAATTATTTTAATTTTCTTTTCTTAAAGTTTTCCCTATAAGTGATATTTTTCGGATTCATTCCAATTTTAACATTTTGGCGCCTTTATTTATTTTTCTTCTTATTTTTTAAAATACTTTCTATAATTCTAGAAATCAGTATCAACTTTCTTGAGCTTATCAGTTACCTAATTTTAATTTTTGTTTTGAAAGGTTTGTCTCTTAATCAGATAAGTTTGAACTTAGATCTTCACAAGAGTGCAACAAAGAGAGGTCAATCTTAAAATTATAAACATATTTTATAAACGAACTTCTACTTCTACTAGCCGGTCTTGTAAATTAAAATTTGTGAAACGTTTATTGGTGTTGAATTTTGAGCTATTGAAAGGTAAATTTTTTCGTGTTTGTAGAAATATCTTATGATATCAGTTATTTTTTCCTTCATTATTTTACTACCATTCTGGTTTTTTTTGTAAAAGTGACAAAATAACAAATGCACGTATTTTCTCTTTTTAGGCTTATGTTTGCTATTTCCGCCTAAAACTTTTACATTATAGTATCTTTGATCTAATTATAGCCTTAATAAATAATTTGGAATAAAATTTATTCCTAAGAAATATACAATATTGTTGTTGTTCCTTTTAAAATTAAATTTTTAGATGAAAGGTAATGATGCAAAAGCGTTTTCATTTGCTGTAGAATCTTAAGAACTTTATTATTCATTATACTGCTTGTATTTTTAGTTTTTCTTGTATGGTTTATGAACTTTTGTTACCTTGACATTTTTAATGGGGAGAAGAAAAGGTCTTCTCATGCGCTAATCAAAATTCTGAAATATATATCTGAGGAATTTGTAATTTTTTTCAAATTTGAAATAATTTCTTGAAATATATAATTTTAGGTATTTGAAAAAAATACTTATTTTCAAAACAACTAGTTGACAAGAACCGAGAATAGAGTGCCTCTCAAGTTTGTTGATTCCATAGTTCGGTGCTGATTTTATTTTCATTGTTTTGTACTTTTGTTTCGTTTAATAACAAAATTGATTTCCTATTTTTTTAATATTGTTAGATTGTCATTTTTAATTTGTTGTTAATTGTCATGAACTGTATGGTTGAGAAGTATGTTACTTTTTTTTTACAAGTGAAGGGGACATTGTGTGTGATAACGTCTGGTAAATGGTTTTTTCTTTTTAAATTGGTGGTCAATTTGCAAAAGTGACATGCATTTGTTTAAGATGGATTTTTTTTGGGAATATTGCAAGAGTGAATTGCATTAGTACTGTGAAATAAAAGTTATTTTTAAGAAAGCTAGATAAGTGTGATCCAGATTTTAATAATGTTAAATATGAGTATAAAAGGCCAATCAGGATTTTTTTTTTTGAGAAATGGGAATTCTTAGAGAAGGGAATACAATGAAGAAAAATTTATTGTTGCTTGACACATGTATGAAAGGGAATTGTTTCGAAATTCTCACTTTTTGGATTTTATACATAAAAAAATTCTTAAAATCAGCTATTTGAATGATCTTTTGTAACTTTATTTGATCTTATAAATATTTATCTTACTTCAAAAAAACTAAAATTGTAGAAAAAGTTTTAGTTTTTTTAAAGTTATATTACTACAATTTGTTCTTAAATTCATTGTAGTTCTGTTTTTAAAATGTTAAAATTTATATTTTGCATTGCTGGAATGGTTTAATAGATTGCTAATATTGGGTGGCTTTTGATAGTTTAGTGATCTATGGTTAGAGATTACCAACAAAAAAAAACTGTTTTTGTATAGGGACACCCTATACTTTATCCAGCATTTCTGTATTACTTTAGTTTTCTTTTCATTTAAAAAAAAATTGTACTTGTGTACTATCGCAACAGCTCCATGTTCAAGATAGCTCGCCAAGTTAGCAACCCTGATTTCGCATGCGTCGTATGTGCTGAACTGCCAACCATGTGCTTCGTTTAATGTAATGTTGCCAATTCGGTTGTGATAATACGCAAGTACCAAAAAATTTATGTGGTAAGTTTTATGTGAATATTAATGAAGATTTAGTTTTGTATTAGAAAAAATAAATAGTTCTCTTAAAATAAATATTAGATTTAGAATTGTTTTCCATTTCTTTGAATCCCTCTGTAGCATATTAGTTAAGCCCCCTGATTTGGTGACAAAAAAAAAATATTGTCATACCTTGGTCAAATTTTTGTACTAAATTAGCAAAAAAAACCCCTGCCAACAGGAATTGAAATGTCACCATACCCAAACTGGTTTATTTACCAGTTTTCAGACAACAGTCAGTTTTTCTTGAAAATCATTTTTAAAGGTTGGCTTTGTTAGTTGGCACTGGCACTGTTTATTTTTTGAGAATGACTTAAAGTGAAGCTACAACCGAATTTTTGAAACTTATAATTGAAAGAGCAAGGAAAGTTATTGATTGGTTTATGAATGCAAGTATTATAACTTCTATTCGTAAATGTTCAAAAAGCGGCAAAAGTATGATTTGTTTGAGAGAAAGAGAACAGTTGAAGTTTATTAATGGTGTTGTCATAAGGAGAGAGAAAGAAATTTCCTCAAATTGTATCGGAGTGTAATTAAGGGCATGTGGTTTAGCGTTTGCCACTTGAGCATATGTTGCATCAGGCAAGATATTGATTTGATAGATCGATGGATGATTTGTGAATTAATAAAAGTAACATGGTGTATTGGTATTTGCTTTATCCTGAGGTTTTCGTAACTAAATGAAAGTATTGGAAATAAAAAATAGAACTAATAAATTTTTTCAGGATTGTTTAAATGCTCACAGTTTTAGCATATTTATTTAAATTTATCTAAAACAAGCATTTCCTTCATTATTTTCCATATTGTATTTGGAAATTGCATCTACATTTCCAAAATTGTACAAATTCCTTTGGTACAATTCGATGAAATTATTTGACATAAAAAACCAGTGGCTTACAGCAGTGGTCTTCAAACTGTGTTACAGAACCCTAGGGTTCAATAAAACTGTAGTAACAGGTGTTGATAGATGAAGGAAAGCAGATGAGCTTGAATATGTTACTCTTCTTTTAATGATTATTCAGTTCTATTTGTCAGAGAAATAATTTATGTCTATATTTTTAAGTTCAGATTAGTAGTCTTCCATCATGTAGTATTTGACAATGAAAGGATCAGATGATGGATTTAATGAGTTGCCTTAGCAACAGTAGAACAAGCTTGAGAAATAAAAACAACGAAATGAGCAAAATAAAGATCCTGAATATTTTCACCTTCTGAAATGGATGTAAAATTATTTATATTAAATTTTAATCATGGTGCAATAATTAACACCATAAAGTACACTCAGAGGTTCCACGAGTCAAAATAAAAATTCAAAAAGAAAACTACACATGTGTATACACAAAACAAATTCTTATTCTGTATGGAATTTGTATGACCACAATTATTCTCAGTTTGCTTTTCAACGCAGGTCCCACGCCCTGTGGAGAGAAACTTGAAAAATAAATTTAACATCCAACAGCCTCTCTGTTTAGTAATTTCCTGCAACTTTTATTATAATATTATGAAACATTTTTTCTTTATATGTACTACCAAGATTGTAAAAATTCTGTTCATGATCCTGGGCTCTTCAAAATAACTTTATACTAGTTAGTGCAATGTTTTGTAAAACTAAGTGGAATGGAATGAATTACTTTTAAATGACAGTGTTAAAAGATATGCAATAAGGCTCATTTTTGCATTTGTATTAAAAAACTGTACAATATTTTCCAGAGGAGAAAATCAAGCATGAATAGATTAACCTGAAGGCTTGTCAAAAAAGGAACCTAAATTTAAGCAGGAACAGTTCGAAATTTTTTAGGATGCAAATTTACAGAATACGTGCAGAAGTTTCTCTCACTCTGTTATAAACTTTTCAATTTTGAACAATGTATTTAAGTTAAAAATATTTCTCAATATATGTGAAAACAAAAATAAAATATAGAAACAAATTAACACAAAATATGAAATGCAACTACTGATAGCTTTAATAGACCTAAAAAAAAATACGAACACATATCCTAGTTACTGTGTAAGGCGATGATAGATAGAGCATGAATTAATGCTATTAATGAGCAAATTACATTGATGCACTAAAAAATACAGTATTTATCTTAAGTTTTTACTTTAATACTTAGAGCATGTTGATCTACTTTAAATATTTTAAGATATATTAGTCTGAGGTTCTTTTTGGAAGGGTTCTACAGAAGCACCTAAGGATTTTAAGGGTCCCATGAAACACCTTAAATCTTTAAGCGTTCCATGAGTCTACAAAGTTTGAAGACCACTGGCTTAGAGGTAGCATACATGCCTCATAAGCCCAAGGTTGCTGGTTCGATCCTGGCTGGAGTCAATAGATTTTCTGGATACAAAAATTGTAGGCACGCACATCATATGATTATGTGGTACATAAAAGATCCTTGAGGATCGATTTAGCTTTAGTACTTTTGGCAAAATTAAATTGCATCAATATTTAGCGTTTAACAAGATTTTGAATTAAAATTAATTCAAGTGTCAAAAATTTATTATCTGGAACTGCCGCTAGATTGTGTCATCACTGAGAAATGGCTCTCACATTTGGGAGACTTTCTATATCTATAAAGCCTGTGTGCCAGATTGCAGACTTTTTGAGGGGGGGGGGTTATAATCTGTCAACCGCAAATAAAGTCAAGTCAAAAATAGTTTGAATGTGAAAAAATTATTAAGTAATCTACTACTTGCTATTTAATATTTATTTTGTTTTGCAAATAAAAATTTCATAAAAGTAAAGCATAATATTTAATTCTTTTTAAATTGTATTTTTTTAATGTTGCCGGTGGAAGATTTGTGTTGCATGTCATTTAATTAAGCCATTCCAAAAAACTTAAAAGTATAATATTTTTAGATCTTAGCTTTAGGACTTAAAAAATCTTTCAAAATTTTTTTCTAATCTATAAATTTATTCTTTGTTTATTTATATCTGTATTTTTAAATTGTATTTTTTAGTTTGCTGTATAAATAACTGAAAAATGGAAGAAGAACGTAGTAAGAAAAAAGGTAATTTGGATTTATAAGTATAAATATGGATGGTAAAGAGAGAAAATATTATATCAATCACATGAATTGCGTTTATTATATAATTCTCCAAACTTAGTTTATGCTTTTTAAAAAGGCAAAGCAATAATTCTTAACAATGAAATATTTTTTTAATTTATGCACTTTATAAAGAAAGGTTTTCTTATGTACTATATAATTTTATTTTATATATATTTGTTACATAAAATGTTAACAATATTTCAACAATTTGTATTATTAATCTGAAGAAATATAAAAAACACTAAATAAAAATATTCAGTATTTGTTGTTTATTAATTAGTGTATTACTGCTCTTGTATTTAATGAAGTCACTTTTTTAAAATTTTAAGTGTTATAAAAGGTTATAATGTAAATAGCGGAGTTAGATGACTTTTTATTCTTTTGAATTTCTAGTTAAAAATGTTAATGATAGGTAATGTATTTGACTTTTAATGTGTTTTAATTAATTATTAAATTTTAATGTTAAGTTTTATAATAATGAACTCTGATTGATGAAAGATGATTAAATTTACAGTATCTGAATATTCTCATTAATTATGTCAAATTTTATCTTCTATAAAAAGTAATTTAAGTGTTTATTTAAAATGGTGATTAGTCTCACAATTTAATGAACAAAATTTTCAAGGGAGTTTCAAAATTAACTTGTTTATACATTTTTAAAGAAAAGGAGGGGGGGGGGAATGTCCACAGTCCGTACTTTGTTAAAAGACACTGTTAAAACTACAAGATAGGTGCATGAGATTTTTCTTTCTAACACTCATGAATTTTCTTAGAAAAATATTTTTATAACACTCAAGTTTTTCGATAATAATAAAGTAGTTTGCTAGGTTTATATAAGTGAAAATAAAGGCAAGAAAAGAAAAAAAACCTCACTAGAGTGTTAGAAAAATGCTTCCGAGGAAATTAATGCATGTTAGAAGAACAAAATCTCATACGCCTATCTTGAAACTTTACTAATGCCTTTTAACAAAGTATGGGCTGTGGACATCCCCTCCTACTTTTAAAATATGTAAACAAGTTGATTTTGAAACTCCTTTGAAAGTTTTATTCCAACTTGCCAACCTAGATAATATATTTAACTTTCATGTTAATAACAATATTCTTTAAATTGCTCTTTGTTAAACAATGTATAATATCTGTAGATTTAGGGAGATTATTTTTTTAGAAGTATAAATCTTGCTAGTGCTCTCAATACATATAAATTGTTTTATTTAGCTGAATCTGAACCAAACAAATCTTCAGAACTTGAAAAGTATTGGCAAGTTGTGAAGGATAATCCATCTGACTTTGGTGGATGGACATATTTGCTTCATTACGTTGAACAAGGTGTATGTATTCCTTTCCTTTTTTCTAAATGATGGATAATTCATTATACTTATTTTGTTAGTCTTCAAACATCTTAATGTTATTTAGTATTATTAATATGTAGCCCTTATTTATATTATTCTTTTAAGTTTCAAGGTCTAAATGCTGATATTTTTTTGAATTCTTGGTTAGGGAATTATTTTTCATTCTTAAGTTACAAATATAAGTGGTTTTTATAAGTGTCTTAGAAGGGGGGGGGGGTAGTGAAAAATATTAAGTTTTTTTTTATTTGTGAAAGTATATTTCTATTTTATTTTTCATTTTTAGAATAACATTGAAGCTGCAAGAAAGGCTTTTAATGCTTTTTTTAAGCATTACCCATATTGTTATGGTTACTGGAAAAAATTTGCTGATATGGAAAAAAATTTGAACAATTTAGAAGCTGCTGAAAAGGTAAATGATTGGCATGTTTGAAATTTCTCTTGATTTTTCAGTGTTGCTATGAGCGGCAAAATAAAAAGTCTTATCTACAAATCTAAATGGAGTGTGAAAAATTGCCATTTTTCATTAAAAAGGGAAGAAAGGTTTATGAGTTTTTATCTGTTCACATCTTTGTTAGACATTCAATTTAAGTGGAAACAAAACTGATTATTTCTTAATTTATTTAGCTGAAAGTTTATGTGGAAGTTTTTCTTGGAAAAACTTTTACCTCTTTTTGTCTTATTTGGAACTCCATTTAGATATGTTTTATCATTGTAAGTATACTAAATTTATTAGATCCATTTACAGCCATAATTAGTCTTATAATTTTAATTAATAATTTTTTATTTAATTTTTAGCATATGCCTCTATTGCTTTTAGGGGTTTCCAGACAAGGATGTCTAAGAATTTGAAATATGAAATATTGCTGGTATGAAAGTGAAATACTAATTATCGATGTGAAATTACCTCAACAAATCAGTGAAATCAAAGAAATTACTGTTTTAAATTAGTTTATTGCAAATATAGAAATTATTGCATATTTATGTTGTTTAAAATTTATATTTCTAGATCTTTGAAGAAGGGACTAAAGCAATACCTTTGAGTGTGGACCTATGGATTCATTATATAAATTTTTACAAAGAACAACAAGGTGAATCTGAAGATTCTTATGAAAATGTAAAAAGGTAAATAAAGCTAATATGTTGAATTAGAAAGGGGAGAAGAAAATAAATTAACTGAATTTTCAATTGTTTTAAACATTGGGTAGCTGCTGTGAAAATAAATTAAAACAATTATTAGGTTATGGTTTTTAAAATATCCTTTTTAAGGTGTACAGTGAGAATGTGGTATAAATGAGTTTATTATATGCAAGTATAATTAAATATAAGCTTTATTTTGTATTATTTAAATTTTCTTTTGTTTTAAAAATTTGCTTCTTATTTTTGGCAATATTAATTATAATGGTAGCTGATGAATAATAAAGTAAAATATTTAGAAATTTATCATCTTTGATTTGATTTAATTGTTTTTTGATACTCTTATCCTTTTTTCTATAAAAAAAATTAAAAACATGTCTTGAATAAGGAATTAATTTGTCACTTTCCAGTTGCATTATAAGCAGTAGGGGTGGGGTTATGGTCACAAACTCGTAATGGGTGTTATTGAATTATGGATTTGAGTCTTCACTGCTGAGGGGGTCATGTTCATGTTAAATCTATCAAGGTTCAAATGTTCTCACACTGGTGTGGGCATTTGAAGATAGGGAAACCAACTCGGATGTCATCTTCGTCACCTGATCGAGGCTCAAAATTACTATATCCACCTTTAAAGTCCCAGTGTAGCTACAAAGTAACCTAAATAAACACTCACTCATTCAGCCAGTTGTATTATAATCTTTTTTTTTTATGTTTCAGATTGTTTAAACGAGCTTTGGCAGCAGCTGGGAGAGAGTTTCGATCAGATCGGTTGTGGGATTTATATGTCAGTTGGGAAGAAGAAAACAAAAAACTAAGAGATGTGACTGCAGCCTATGATGAGCTTCTAACTATTCCTACTCAGCTGTATAGTCATCATTTCGAAAAGTAAATTCTACAACTATTTAGCCTATTATTGTATTATTTTAATGGGGTTTGATACTTGATTTTTTTTTAAATTCATCATTGTATTTATTACCATAACATTTTATATTTTGGCAATCAAATATATCATTATACTTATTAAGACATTTTCTCAGAAAATATTGATTTCTTATGAATATATTAAGAATCCTGCAGTGTATTGGAAGTTTTTCATTGATCCCCCAACTTGGAATTATCGTGAGTCAACTGTAAATACAGATGTTTTTTATTCTAGTTCAAGGTCATCACATTAGCTTAATCAACATGTATTAGTGTTAATGAATTTTGTTAATTGTGTTGGAAGTTTTTTAAAATATTTCTTATTAAAATTATAAATTTTTTTCCAGATTCCGTAAACATGTAAAAAAGAACAACCCAAGAGAAATTTTGTCTACAGATGAATTTCTAGAATTAAGACAGAATGTTGTGAATACACTTAAACATGATGCTGTGCTAGGTGAAGATGATGATGATGACAAACTAACTGATAAAAATTCAGATGCCTCTCCTCCTGGAATGGAAACTGATGATGCTCCTCCAGGCTTGGAACCTGATGGTACAGATATTGAAAAAGATATGGTAAGAAAGCAGTTTCAGAAAACTGATTTGTTTTTTAAAGCTTCCTTGATTTCCTATAAATTGAGTAACAATCTAGCCTTGTTACGAGTTAAAGGACTAGTCCTAGATGATCCTCCTTTTCGTCAGCCGGTAACAGCCTTTTAATGACCCATTTTCAATCTACAAAACTTTATGTAATTCAAACTAGTTATTTTAAATTTTTTTATTTTTAAATTTTGTATTTTTATTTGTGTGTTTATACAATTTCAATTTCTTACAAATATCCTTTAAATTTTACTTAATTCAGCAATTCTTTCCCCTCTAATATAACTAATGAATTTATATTTATCTCCATAGATGTCTACTGAAGAAATCGAGTTACTGAAGAAAAAAATAGTTGAAAAAAGAAAACTGTTGCATGAGAAAAATGAAATAGAAGTTGGGAAACGCTGGTCATTTGAAGAAGCGGTAAGTTTACTTTAAAATGTTTCGATTAAAAGCCACTAAGTAGCATAGACACCGAAAACATACCAGCATGCCCCTATAACTAGAATTACTTTTATAACAATGTTTGTATATGAACATTTACATGCAGTTTGCTATGGTGAGAATGATTTTTGAAGCCCTGATTTCTTTATCATGAATGCAGCCTGGGTCGGGTATGGAAAGGTATGGAACTTCTGTAGTCCCTTAGGGTAACTTTAGTAATAGATACTAGAATGTTTGTAATTGCCATGTACCCTATTGTTTCTTTTCAGATCAAGAGACCTTACTTCCATGTCAAAACTTTAGAAAGAGCCCAGCTGAAGAATTGGAAAGATTATTTAGATTATGAAATTGAAAATGGTACTCATGAAAGTACAGTCATATTGTTTGAAAGATGTATGATAGCATGTGCTTTATATGAAGATATGTGGCTGAAAGTAAGTGAAAAAATTTCAGGTATTTTTATGTTAGTGTAAATTAAAATCTTAAGTTCAAAGATTTTATATTTTACTAAAAACCAATAAAAACTTATGTAGTTTCTATAGTTTCCAGTAGTGTATTTTTATAATGATCTTAAAATACTTTTTTTTTTCAGGATTCATTTGTACTTCTCATTTTCTTTTTAGAAATATGATTGAATTTTTAATCCCAAATTAATGAAAAAATATTAATTTGGAGGAAAAAGAATTATTTAAAAAAATGTTTCCTCTAATTTTGTGAATTGAATTGGACAGAATTTATTCATTTAAAAAAAATTAAAAGCAGTAAATGTCATCATTCATTTGGACTGTTTAATACTTATATTTTGTAACTATTCATATTCTTAAATATTTTTTTGCTATTTAAATGTTATGTAATTCTTTTTTAATTGGTAGTTCTTATCTTTTTAATAATATTTAATCATATAGTATGCCAAGTATATGGAAACTCATCAGCCAGATGCAGCCGGTGAAGTTTATGAAAGAGCATGCAAAACCCATTTACCTAGGAAGCCTAGTATTCGTTTTTCTTGGGCTTCGTTTGAAGAAAAAAGAGGTGAGAAATATATGTCCCATTTATGAAACAGTTTGTGATGCACATAAAACTATTATTTTTGATAAATTTATACATCGCTTAACATTCAACATCTTTTTTTAGGAGTGTATTGTTAATAAAATTCACTCACATATATAATAATTTAAATTGCATTAATTTCTATTGATTCATTGATTTTTTTTTATAAATTTTAATTTTATAAAAAAAAAATTCTTTTTGTATAGGTAATGTTGACAAAGCTGCTGAAATTTTAGAAGAATTGGGTGAAAGTATAAAGGATATGCTTGAAATAACAATTAGAAAAATAAATTTGGAAAGACGAAGAGGGAATAATGAAAAAGTAGATGAATTGTATTTAAAATGCATTGCTGATGCAAAAACCTCTCAGATGTCTTCGCATTTTGCTACTAAGTATGCTAGATATCTTTATAAGGTAAAAAACTATTTTTATTGTACATTAAATTATGTTTTAAAACTTTTAACTTTTTGCACTGAATGGAAGCTACTATTTACTTTATCTAATTCTGAAATTTTATCATTTTTTTAGGTTAGGGGTGATTTTGTAAAAGCCACAGAAATTTTAAAAAATGCTCTTAAGAATGATCCTGTAAGTAAATATTTTTTATTTCAGAAATATATAGTTAATTTGTTGACAATTTTTACCATCTGATTTTGTTACATATACTTTTAGCAATTTAAGAAAAAAATTTGTGAATAGTTTTTTTATGTTTAGTCAAAGGAGCAAAAAGGGTATTTATAACAACTTTTAAAATTTTCATTGCTAATTTCCTTTAAGTAAAACTTAAACTAAATTATGATACTAATTGATTTATTAATATAGTTAATTGATTTTAAAATTTCACATGATATCCATCGTTAATCCATTTGATTTTTTGCAGAATTAAATATATTATGGTATAAATAATACATCTTCTAATTTCATTTGAATATGATCATTAGTTCTGTGTATATTCTGAAAAAAAATGTAAGCAAATAAAACTAAAAAGTAATATATTTATAAAAGATTTAACATATGTATTTCATTTTAACTTTGTAACAATTTTTTTCTAAGTAATGCTTTTAATTAAATATTTTTATTTAGCACAGTATAGAATATTTTCTTAATAAATATTATTTTTAAAATAAAACAGATTGTCCATAATATTTCTCTGCTTTTGAATACTTCACAATAAATCAGTTAATACAGATGTTGATGATATAATAATTAATGGATTGTATATTTTAACAAATTTTAATAAGCAAAACGGATCCCAACCATATGAGATCACTATATTTTTCGAACTGAATACAAAAGGTTACAACAGTTGGCTCGGAGCAAAATGTACAAAGGAATTTTCGCCAACTGATGCCAACAATAGATAATAGCCATAAACTTGAATATGGACTCGTGGCCAACCCGCGGAGTCGTAACTGTGGCACGCGAAGACTTATTGAAAAATTACAAAAATGTTTGAAAAGTTTACTGAATTAATTGAATTACAAAAGAAAATTATCATGAATAGAATACGTAAAAAACAGAAATTTTCAGTGTGAGATTTTAAAGGCGCTTAGCTAGATTTTTTTCTTTTCTTCAGAATAGCGCCAAAAATGAGATCCTGTTCCAAAACTTACAATTCCACAGCATTGTAATGTTCCAAGAAAAGTGTTGAGTAAAGAGACTAAAAACAAATAAATTATCTCTCTCGAATGGTTAAATCTGCCCAAAAAGTCACCCTCTCTCGGGGGGGGGGTTAATTTTTAACATCTGAGATTTCTATTCGAATTTCAGCTTCCCCTTGCAGTTATGAAGTTTAGTGTTTATATCTGTCAGCGTGATGTCAGATAAAAAGGTTTTTCCAAAGGTGTTGGTTATTTACGATTTCTGTAATGTCAAGAAGTAATTCTATCTGCACAAAGTAGCTGCTTTATAAAGCAGAAAGTGTGAGAACCTGCATCCACGACTAATCAAAGCCCTGGATTCGTAGCCTAGAAAATTTGTAGCATAACATCGACAGATTTTTTTCTAGCTGTCAGACTCAGTTAATTTTAAACTCTGTTTAGCAAGATGTTAATCTTTTTTCCTTTTCAAAAACTGTTTTTAGATTTCAGCGTTGAGCGTAGTTGTTTTAAATTTTTTATTTTCAATATGTTTTTGATTAAACTTTCGACATTGAAAACAAATTGTGAAGAGAATATTGCAGCACGTGATTTTAAATTTGTCTGGGAAGAGCAATACGTGTTAACACATCAAAATGCTTCCAAGCCTAATTGTTTGATATGTGGAATTTGTATAGCAGTTCCAAAAAAATTGAACTTGGACCATCATTTAAAGCAACTGTATAGTGATTTCAACACCAAATATCCTGTTGGATCAAATTTACAAACAGAATTTATCAATAAAAAAAATATTTAGCCGGTCAACAATCTTTCTTCCAGAAGAGAAATGACGAAATGGAAACAATGGTGAAGGCTTTAATGAACTTTCTTTGTTGTTAGTCCTCATGAAAAAACCATATTCTGATGGAGAGGAAAGAATAAAAAGTAGCCTTTTAATTTTCGCCGAAAATGTCGGCGATCTAAATGTCAAAAATATGGTTGATATAATAGCTTTATCTAAAAATACCATCAAGCGTCATATAGATGACATGAGCCAGGATGTTGGAACACAAATTGTCTCTGGACTTCGAAATTGCAAATATTTTTCATTAATTTTGGATGAAAGCTGTGATATCAGACATAATGCGCAGTTAAACATCTTTGTGCGTTATACGAACAATAATTTTGATACTGTGGGAGATCTTTTTGATTTGCGCCAACTAGCAGGTGAAGACATTTTTAAGGAACTTGAAAATGTAATTGAAGTTAACAAAGTAGAATGGACAAAATTACACAGTGTTTGCACAGATGGAGCGCCTTGCATGGGTGGCACAATAAAAGATTTTGTTGCATTGCTTGAAAAAGATTTCGTACACTTTTCCCTTAAGAAACGGAAGAAAATGGCTAGTTACTCCGTCATTATAGTGTGCGCTGGCTTTCCAAAGGCAGTTCACTTGCGAGATTATAGAGTTTGAGAGATTGTGTGTTAGAATATCTGTAAGAAAAAGATGAACTGCCCAGTGAATGCTCGCTCCTCAGGAGTGAAAATTGACTGTGTGGCTTAGCTTTTCTTACCGATATAATGGAACATTTAAACAATTTAAATTTAAGATTGCAGGGAAAAAATTGTATTTTTCCAACCCTAGTTGGTGATATATCTTTTGTGAACAAACTTTTGCTTTTTTGTCTGGATTTTGTAGAGAAAAAATTAACTCATTTCCCATTTACACATGCAGGAATTACTGCCAAAGTTAGTAATGTTCTGAACTATGATAGATTTAAAAATTTGATATCCATTTTGCAGGATTCTTTCAGTGCCAGGTTTAAGGATTTTAAAGATAAAAATACTGAACTTTTCACTAATCCTTTTTCAATTTCTCTTCAGGACATTAATTGTTACCCACCTCAGGTACAAATTGAAATTATTGACCTACAGCACCATATTACTCTAAAAAACAAATATAAGGAAATTATTTTAACCCTAAATGATCTGAATTACATCGAATTTTGGAAATTTTATGACATCAAGCAATTTTCCAAATTTACATGATTTAGCAGTCAGATATTGTTGTAGGTTTGGATCAACATATGTTTGTGAAGAAATGTTTTCTGGTACAAACGTGATTAAATCCAAATATCGTTCAAAATTAACTGATATGCCCCTAAAGCACCAAATTTTGTTAGCATCTTTACGAACTAATCAAAACATAGATGATTTAGTAAAAAAACTACAAATTGAAAAATTACATTAAGAAAATACTGACTGCTTGATAATCATTTAAAATTAAATGTTTCTTATTTTTATTTTGTATCTGAGCTAACTGATTGATCATGTAAAAATTTATGAACAATAAAATATATAAGTACTAACTAAAATTAGATAAGAAGCGGGCTTGCAGCGCGCAGCGCTTTTACCCAAGATGGGCGAAAAAGATCAACCATGAAGGAGATAAGTTAAAACTTTTGTTTCATTTGTTATACCATTTTTTTTTACATTTCACTACATAAAACTTGCATTTAAAAATATGTTTTTGGGTAAATAGCCCATTATAAGCCTATAAGTAACATTTTTTTAGTTTTGCGGAGAAGTTGGAATTGGCACGCGTAACTTTTTTTTATCAGATTGTGGCACTCTTCCCAAAAAGGTTGGCCACCCCTGTCCTAAAGTATTGGAAATATTTTCAAAATCTCTTGGTTATTTTTACCAAAATTCTAAAAAGTTAAAAAATAACCAAAAGAGGAAAGTGCAAAGATCATTTTATGAATATTTCTGTTTTATAGAAACCATTATCACACACAGAATGTTTGTGAAAATTAAGTGCTCACTATTACATTGGTTTAAAGGTGACTTACCTTTAAAATCTAGATCCTGTTTATGATATAAATGATTTTTATTTTCAATTATTTATGACTATTTTGTGAGAGCAGGAATGCATTAAAAACTCATTGTGTAGAGGGTAAGCTACCTCCTCCTCAAAATAGTTTCATGTTAAGTTTTTACATGCATAGATTTTTTTTAAATTCTCCTTGTAAATAATTTATTTGTAAGACCCCCACAGTTATCATGACATGAAGCAATAATAGTTAGTTTTTGCAAGTTATTGCTGCTTCACAAAGCAGTAACTGTTCTAGAAAGCTGCAGATAGGCCACAAGGAAATGGTACAGCTACCAACTACTACAGTGACATTGTGCAACTTTTGTACATTAAAAAAATGTACATTTAATGAACACTTATGGGGCGGGGATAATTTCAATGTCTGTACCAGAATTATTATGTTACAGTTTAAATTTTTGAATAATTCTCCAGTTTTACGAAACAAATTTTTTTTGAAGGAGAAGTAATAAGTTAATGATAATACAGCAGTTATAATTCATAAATAAAAGTATATATAAATATAAGTTATATAATATAGATCTTAATATAAGTTTATATTTTTTATTACATTATTGAGATTGTTGAATTGTCAATAGTTTACAATTAAAGTGCAAAATCATTTTTTTAAAATGAAAATTGGCAAGTTGTAATTTTTTTTATATTATATCCTTTTTAAATATTTGCAAGAAAGTAACTAATATTTAAGAAATTTTGTTGCATGTGTAATTTTACTTTATAAAAAATTAATATTATTTATAAAGATTTAAATTCTTGTTCTAAACTCAAGAGGGTTGAGAATTTTGACAATTAAAATGTACATTTTTTTAGAGCAATCCCTACATTTTGTTACAACTTGTTGATGTTGGCTATCAACAAGATCCAATGGATCAACCAGCAATCCTTGAAGCTTTTGATATGGCTCTGTCCAGTGACATGAATAATGACCAGAAACTACTTTTTGCTCAAAGAAAGTTAGAATTTCTTGAAGATTTCTCATCAGATCCCCAACAGTAAGTTGTGTACTGTTTATATTTATTTCTTAACATGTAATATAAAGTTACATTCTGCTTTAAAGTTTAGTAAAATATTGTGACGTCGTCACAATGGAGGAAGCGCCTCTATTCATAAACGTATCCACAGCCGGGGAACACATGGCTTTGGTGGTATTGTGTTGTATCAGACAGCTGGACCGTCGGCGACGGTGTGTTTGGCGGACACTATGGGCCAGGCATCGCTGCATTATTTTCTATTCATGGGCAGTGATTGTACGTCTTGAATGCTGGCGCCTCTGCAGGCGGTGGGGAGGTGTTTGAAGTGCCAGATGTCAGCCGGGAACCTTTGAGAGGGACCGGACTTTTGTCATCTCTGCACGAATGGATGATGTGCAAGACCATTGGTGCCGGGTGCAAAACCCTGAGGTCGGCCAATGGGGATTGATAAGGGGCGTGGAGTGAACCCGCCCCTAGAGTTTAAAAGAGTGGACTTCGGAAAGGGAGGGGACTCCTGATAGACTCCCATGAGAGTTTCCCGTAACTGAACCCTGCGGACAGAAGAGAAGACTCCTGATAGACTACCACGAGAGATTCCCGTAACTGAACCCTGCGGACGGAGGAAGAGACCCCGGACAGACTCGAACGAGAGATTCCAAAAAGAGAAGCCTGTGGACGAAGGAAGAAGGGGAGGACCCCTAGGCATACACCAATATGAAACAGAAATAGCTGGCTGTATCAAACGAACACTTGTAACGAATATTTTTTCTCTATCCAATGATCTTTTGAATGTTGTCATCAAATAAACATTTGATTAGATTAGAGGCATTCTTTAATAATTAGCTTAGCGTACACCTTCAATCTTGTTCCACGACGTTACAATATCTTCTGTAAAACTCGGAAACATTTTTATCATCATAAAAATTTCAAGTAAATTTAAATGTGTGTAATCATAAGTGCTTTTTCATTGTTATATAGTTATGTGTCTTAGTTTGGAGAATAAAAAATTGTTGCTTATAAAGATTCCTTTAAAAAATGAACCAATTTGTAAGGTGGGGAGGATTGTGTAATTTTAAAACATTTTTATCATTTTGCCCATGAGGACAATATTGTTGCTGAACAGGTAAAATTAATGGCCTAAGATAGAATTAAAATGCCAGACAACAAAATAGTTTAATTTCTGGTAACCTTATCATATATCAGCTAATTTGAAACTAGGTGATAATATTTGCTGAATTTTGTACTACTTATCATTTCTCTGAAAATGAAAAACAAGTTTGAGAGGGGAGGAGAAACATTTTGAAAAAGAAATGTCTGAATAAAAAAAGGCAGCACATGGTCATTGGCTTTTGTTATATGCCCTTTAAAAAAACCTGCCACATTATTATATACATACACGCATTATAATGAGTGAATGGGAATTTAGTGAACTATTCAGTAACTTGTGTTCTGACTCCAACTTTAAAGGGTTTTCTTTTTGAATAAAGGTTGCATTTTAAACCCCCAAAAAGGTGAGATTAAAATTGCATGTATGCATGATTAATGGATAGTGTATCCCCTCCCTCTTGTCATACTTTTTTAGACAAAGCTGTTGTGATGTACATTTTTTTATTAGGAATTCTTAGTAGTAAAGGAAAATAAAAATGTTTCAACTGTTCATTTAGTAAAGTACAGTAGAATGTCATTTATCCGAATCGATTGGGACCAGACAACGTTCGGATACGCGATGGTTGGAAAAACCGAATGCCATCCATGCAGGTTATGAAACCGGACTCTATACAAATTGGAAAATCATCACATGTGGGGGACGTGCTTGAAGAAAAAGCAAAATAGGTGCAAAATGTTGCAATTTTATCTTTATTGTGGAAAATAATCACTTATTTTTCGCTGTACCATTGTACAACTTCATATTTTTGCTGCAAGGTCTCTGATTCTCTTGAGCAACAGTTGAGTAGGACAGCCCTCTAATTGTTCGTACCATTCCATAGCTGTCTTTAACGCAGTAAACGCGTCAGCATTTGATGAACCCTTGCTACTTTTGTTGTTCTCATTATCCTCTTCATCGTTTACAGGGTCAGATTTTTCTTGCAGGGAAGTCCCAATCTCGTCATCATTTAGCATTTAAGTCCTTTGTCTTCTGCATTGCATGCCATCCAGGTTTCTACATCAACAAAAGAGTACGTATGCACCCCCCACTTGGAAACAAACTGATCTAATATTCCATACAGATGTTTACCAAATCACACAACTGAAATTCCCAAATGTCCTTCACCTTGGGTTTTCCCATCATTCTTGGCCTCATGCGAAACGACTGTTGACATTGCACTGTTTGAAAATGTTTCCAGACTTTGGTTCAGATATTTGATGCTCCAGATAATAAACATTCAGATAAACGACGTTCTACTGTATTGTCATTCCATATTTTGTTTCTAACAAAAATAGTAATGAAAGTTATGTATTTTTTTAATCTATTTTTTTTTAGTATTCAAGATGCCTTTGAAGATTATGCAAAAATGTTCAAATCCCATTACTCATCCAGAAAACGTTCAGCAGAAGAAGAGTAAGATGTTTATGTTTTAAAAATTTGTGTTATGTTTTGTAGAGAAAGTTACATACATGTTCTATCTTTTCCCCTTATTGACTGTTGGCCTTAAAGTTCTTTTTAAAAAAGTTATTATTCAAAAATTTTGCACCGACATTTTATAAAATATACATTTTTAATAAAGATATGTAATGCCCTCTTATATCCAATTCATAACTTCTTTGTGCTTTTTGTGTTTAATCTATTTATTTGCATTTTAAAATATCAAGAACTTAAAAGAGAAATCATTGTAACGTGTTTTCAAAAATACATAAAAATGATTTCATTTCTAATTTTTTTAATACAATTAACTTTTAATAAACTAAATGTCGCTTAAAAAGCCATTTAAAAAGATGTAATTAATTTACAATTAAAAAAGTTAATTATTTTGTGCTTTGCACATGCTTGTGTTCTTCACGCTTCATGTGTTCAAATTATTTTTTTGTCAATCTTTCTGTTTACTATGTTGTCTAACAAATGCTAAACACACTTCCAAACATATTAAGAATGTTATAAGGGATTGTTTGTATTACTGCATCCCAAAAGGTTTAGATATGCATCTGTGACATGCTGTACTGACAGACATTTCTTATGGGGGCCGATATATTGCCCATCATGTGAAAACTCCAAAGTACATGAGAAATCAAGCTGATATTACTCAAAAATGGATCGTATTTTCAAAGACAATGTTCAGTCAAATGTAGTAGAATTTTTTTAAAAATCAAGTCAATACAAAAGTCGAGTTGTATTAAGTATCTGCAATTTTTTCATTTTTGCCACCCACATGATAGATTAGTTATCTGTGCTGAAGTCACGGAATACCATAAATGTTCAGTGCCTGTATGGTATGGGGGCATTCTAAACATTCGTCAAGCCGAAAGTCCTCTTGAGAGATTGTTGGGAGGGAAAGAAAGGTGGGAGGCCTCCTTACATCCCTTCCCTTCAGGGTTATTCTCTCTCAAAATTGAGGAGGAGCAAAGCTAAAATGTAATGTCACTGTATGGTGCTTAAAATGCTGCCGCTAACAACAGATGTAATCTAGCCCCTTGCCACAATGAATTTCGTGGCAAGGGTAATGACAGTTCCATTAGACAGACAGCGCGTGACCTGCCCCCTGACTTCTACACCTTAAAGAATAATTTTGTCTTGCTCCAAAAGGTTCCTTTTTTGGACTACTCACTCCATGTTTGCTTTTTAAAAAAGAACCCAGCATGTTGAGACCTTTGAATGTGCAATTCTTGAATAATTTTCCACCCACTGCTATCATTTCATTGTGACTATTGTTCCCTAAATCCAAACTAATGAACATTGATAGCAGTATTTTACTACATGAAATTTTATTCCTATATTTTGGTTATATCTTTATAATAGTTAAAACTTTACGATATTCCTACATATTTAAATAAATTTTTGAAAGATTTTCATCGGCTTATTATGTATATTTTAGATATCTTGTGTAGTGGTGGGAAGAGTTTGAAGATGTGTAAGTTGAGAAAATTTTTGGACTCCTGTATTTTGCTGAGATTTAATTTTTTATGTAGAAATTCATTATAGTGAAAATATTTTACTCAGATTATCAAATATTAAAAATTTAGTGATGTTCATCCTAAGATCTAAAAATTTAAGTAATGATGTAGAATGATTATTTTTCAGTGATGAAAGTAAAGAAAAGAAAGCAAAAACTGAAGTAAATGGTTCTGCTACTGTTGCTACAACTGCTGCTGCAGTTCCTGTACAAGATGCTGCATCTTACCAATATCCCCATTCTGCATGGGCAAATTATGCTCAGGTTTGTTTTCCAATTCTTTGAAATCTTGGGGGGGGGGGAAGTTATTTATTTTTGCACATTAATTTTGACTTTCAGTTGCAAGTTTTTTTTTTGTTTAAAAATAACTTATTCGAATAATATAAACAGTTGTATTGCAGTAATTTGACAAGAGTTCCTGATATGAAACATTGTCTTGATCTTACAAATGTTAATTTTGCATCACTGATTGTTTTAGTTGTGTGATTGTCATTTTGAGTAAGTCTTTTGTTCAGGGAACGTAATGATTTTGAGCAAATTTGCAAAAAAGGTGTCAGGAATTTCACGGAAAAACAATGGGCAAGGACTGCATCAAACTCTTCTATTAGATGATTAATAATAAAAAAATGGTTTTAGAGGAAATACATTCTGATAAATGATTGACTGCTCTCAGTTTGCATCTACTGTTCACAAAGATCAGAGATGCCTCCTGCAGCAAGGGCTAGGGTGAATTTATCATCTCTAAAAAAGGTGCAATTAGCTCAGACAGGTTTCTTTTATAAGGATTCAAGGAAGGAACTGTATAAAATCTCATAATTTGACTATGTAAGCAACCTACTCTTTTAACGCATACATTAGCTTTGTTAACAAAGGTGCTTTAAAAACTATTTAATGTGCAAGAAAATCACTGTGAAACAGTGGGAAAGATATATTATTTGTGCCATTTCGATTTACTCAGATTTTGTAGGTGGTGATTGGTTATTTCTAATCTTTCCCCCCAAAATGTACTTGTTTATTTGATGCATAAGTTAAAAAGATGTAATTAAGAATATTTCAAGTGTAGTATAATTCTTTTCACTATGTCAAAAATAACCTCATTTTAAGATGTTTTAATTTTTTTTTTCAGAATTCATATAATTATCAGCAAGCATGGACACCATATGCAGCTACAAATTATTATTCATCACACTAACACTGCTGTTTGTTATAGTGACATTTACATGAATTGCATTATAAATAAAATCATACATCATTGTATTTTACTTTTTTTTTAAAGTTTATAAAATTCTTTTTCTATATGAAATTGAATAACATTGTGTTGTATACTTATTTGAAATAAATTAGGTATTTTTAATGGAATTTCTAACAAACATGTACGGGGGCAGAAAATCCTAATGTAAGCAAAAAAAAAGTATATCCTGTATAATCAAACATTTTACTGAGATAAAAAGTTGACTAGTTTAGAAAAAGGAAAATGCTTTAGTAGTTTTTTTAAAAAACTGATTGTATAGAATGAATGCTTCATGTAATTCTTATTTTAAGCAAATATGAAAGTGTGTATTAAATATTTTCAATTTGGTCACTCTTATTACTTTAGAATTTAGTCATGTGTTAAAATATTTCTTTTTTTGGCAAGTAAAGTACTCTGTTTGTATTGGTTTTGTGTCTTAATTACATTCTTTGATATTAAATTATATAGTTATACACTTTTCAAATTTTGAGGATGGCAATTTGCACATTTTAATGTGAATTTTTATCAATTATCATTGAAAAATAACTAAAACACAAATTATACCTGTGAAGTAAAGTAGACTATAACAAGAATATATAAGAGTGTATTGTTTATCAAAGAGATATTGAGACTTTCATACTAATAGACATTTTTAGCGGCAGTCAGTTTTGACCGTATGGAGTAGGTAAACTTTGCACAATTATAAGAAGTTCAGATGACTCATGCAATTTGTTCAGAGTATCAGAATATATCATTATGTGAAATTCTACATGTATAATGGTGACAGTTTGTTAACTGGTTTGCCTGTACTGTTTTTAATTCTTATAGTGCTTTAAAAAGAGAATGAAGGCTGTCTACCATATTAAAATACTTTCCATCGATGAAAGGCAAGAATTTAGATCTTTAAAATTTGTTTACTGTATGCAATGCTTTTGAAGTTGTGGATCAAACAAACACACTTTCTTGTGAAAGGATAAATTAAGATTCAGAACTACTGATTATCTGGATTATTCAATGAGTGATATTGGTGTTTTCTTTATAAGTGGAAGAAATATTTTTTCAATGGGTGCTAGAATTTAGACAAAAATGTACAGTTTTTGGATTACTTTTCCATTTTTTTTGCAATACAACTTGAAGACAACTTTGAAACACAGAGTAATACTAATCCCTCAACTATGGGGTTTTCACGTTCCACAATTGAAAAGTAAAAATTTTCCATTGATTATGGTTGTTAGTTTAATGCAGTAAATAATGTACATGAAGAATAATTGAAAGAAACATTAAAGAATAAATGTTTTATTTTAATATTTTGTGAACCTACAAATTTTTCCATAATCATTTCCCTCCCAACAACTTTTACTAATTCGATTGTTTTATCTTAATTGTAAGTTAAAAATTTCTTATTGATTAACTCAAATCAAAAATAGTCTTTTAATATACAAAAGTCCACAAATAATAAACACTCAAATTTATAATACATAAAAGAAAATATATACATCCTGCTAAACTTGCCCTTTGCACGCACCAGAAGAAAATCTTCACAAAATGTATCTGAAAGAAAAGATTGTTGCGTTAGTATGTATATTTCATTGACATATGTTAACAAATTTTTAAAAAGTGCCATTGTAATTCGACATGGCATAAGAGCTTTGAATAGTAATGTAAAACTTGGATCTACTATGCTTAATTTAGATGTACTGATTTATTTCTATAATATTAAAATGACAAGATTTTTGGGGATTATATTTTACCTCTAACACATTTATATATTTCTTAAATAGAAAATGTAAAAATCATTCTAAAAACTAAATTTCTAGTTAAATCAATGATTATTTTTCTTAATGTATTGAAACACTGTATTTTGAAATCTTGCCGTTTCCAATAGTTTATTTTAATGTCAAAAGGTCATATTTGACCAAGAATGGAGGAGTTTTAAGTAGGAAGGGAAAAAAAATGTATGAAAAGGCATGGTTGTAATAAAATATTAGGATATTCTTCTGTTATTTCACCATAATTCTTTAACTCTTTTTATAATTTTCATTACACATAATACGGAAAACCTTCCAGAAAAAAATAAAGTATTTTTAATAGACTTCAATTCTACTCTGGGGAAAAATTATTTGAATGTTTCATACCTACAAAAACAAAATGCTTTTTATCAAAATCACTGGGGAGCATTGTTATTTCATAGGTAAAAATAGTTTTTTCCAACATGACTTTCATGATAATAAACAATAGTTTTTCATAGATTTTTAAGAAAAAAAATAATGGATAAATAGTAACATAATTTTATATTAAATTTCTTGAATGCAATACATGAATAATTAAGTTTTCAGAGATTTTGTATTCTTAATCTTGTTTTTATGCAATCCACAGACTTTTTACTACCCAGTTGCTAAAACTTTTTTTCTCCTAGTGGGAGAAAATATAGTTTTGATAAGATTTCTACAGTAATTCTTATCCCACCCCCAATAAAATGAGTTTTCTGTAGAAAAATTCAATTTTCATTTTGGATTCAGCCATAGTTGATAATCAGAAACTTTTATTTGAATATCAAAATGCATGTTACAGTGCTAAAGCAATTTGAATGAACAGAAAAAGAAAAGTAGAGAATGGGCTAAATAGCCCACATTTTACTTCAAATTCTATCATTAGCTCTAAAAATATTCAACAAGTTAATATATATTACAAGTAGATTGCTTCATGCTAATAAGTAATAGGCAAAATATTTGTCTTTTATTTCTGTAAATACATTTAACATTTGTTTCAAAGCAATTGAAATAGATTATGTAAAAATCAGAATTTTTTTTTTAATTAAAGGATGTGTAAAGTATTAAATGTTTCCTTTCACTTGAAGCAAAAATCAATGTAAAATATCCATACTTATAATAAGAACACTACTTTGCAATTTAATAATTAATTGCAGCAACGATATATTAAAATTATAAAGCAGAACAATAAAATTATTTTCATAAGTTTGAGACTTAAAATCAACAATTAATGTATATTCACACTATATTTATGGAGATACATGTATAAGGAGCAGTTTATAATTCCATGCAAGTAATTCTAAAAAATTAAAACTGTAGTATATTTTAGGAATATTTAATAATTAGTTAAAGATGAAAAAGAAATAAAACCACAACCTTAAAAGTCGATCAATGATTCCGGTATTTCTTCGATTTCTTACCAGAGCTTTGACTTTCTGAACTAAGAGACCTACTTGACCTGTATTTCCTGGGAATCTTGGATGAGTATCCTGGAGATGGGCTTTGTCTCCGATCATATTTTCTTTTACTTCTATACTTTCTATCATATTTTTCATCACTGTATCTTTGAGAACGGGATGACCTAGAAAAATGGCTATCTCTTCTATGATGACTTCTAGGACTAATACTTCTTCTACGTTTCCTTTCCTTTTCATCATAACTATGACTCCTATGCTCTCTACGACTATGACTTGATTCATATCTACTATGTTTTTTTCTGTGCGATGAACTACTAGAGCTACTACTAGAATCGCTTCTTTTGTACTTCTTCCCTTTCTTAGAATTGCTACTTTTTCTATCGCGAGACCTTTCTCTTCGATGTTTATCTGAACTACCACTCTCTCCACTTCTACTCCGTTTACGACGATTACTATGCTTGGAAGAATTTTTATCCTTTTTAGAAGCTTTTTTTGAATCAGGTTTCTCCCTTTTCATTTCTTTATGAGATTTTTCCTTGCGCTTTTCTCCTGACTCACTACTACTATGGGATGAACTAGATTCTTCCGAATCAGATGAATCAGACTCTGCTTTTTTGACAACTTTCTCATTATTTGACACTGGTTTGTTTTCTAATTTTATTTCATTAACCTTGTCATTCTCATTCTCTTCTATTTTTGTTGATAATTTAGGGGGTGACACATGAGAAATTTGCCCTTCAGGTTGCAGCATAACATTTAAATTATCATTTTTGTCACTGTTGTTAAAATCAGAAACATTTTCTAACTTCTCAGGTTCATTAAATTCTTTAATGAACTTTCTTTCATTGCTTTTATCTGAAAATAAAGAGTTAATTAAATGTGCAAAAGAAAATAAATGTAAAATAAAAGTAACTTCACAAAACAATATACATTTTAATCACTAAGAAAAAATGAAAATTCACAGAAGTAATTTATAGAATAAAATAAAATTTTGATTCAATTTGTATAAACTGCTGAATATCTTCCACTGCAAAGGATAAAAAAGTAAACCCAAATAAAATAATGTTACTGAATGCAACAAGGATAGCTAAACTAACTAATGAGCAGGTCTTTGACTTTAGAGAAAGGAACTGTGATAATACCCAAATTAAAATGGCATGGAAATGAAAATTTACAGTATTAGAAAAGCATTTATTAAAATTTATATCATATATTTTTTTCTTCATTCTTTGTATCAGTAAACTGAGTTTTAATATTAAAGTTTATTAAGAAAAGGCAAATTTAACCATCTAGTAAGCAAATGTCCCCAAAAAGGCTTTTTTTTCAAAAGGAGAGGGGGAGTACATTTCCATTATTTATAACATTTAAATATTAGAAAGGATGTAGTCTCTGAAAAGAAATAACTTACATTTCTTTTATGAGAAAGAAATTCTATGTTAAAATATCTTGGCAATCCTTAACTATTGTTTATGCAACTATTTTTCCCTATATCGCACAACTTCTACTTAATAACAATATTCATCTTGGAAAAAACAGCAAGTGCCTTAATAAAAAAAAATATTTGTAAATAAAAATTATGTTGAAATAATTAAAAGAAAATAAGCATCACCCATGAATAATAAAAACCATGATCACAAATCTACTCTTTAAAAAAATCTTATAGTTTTATTTTTAAATCCCTTTTCCCCTTTCAAGCCTGTTGACAATGTGAAAACTAAAAGTTTTCACATTGTCAAAAAAGTAGCATTATAAAGATGACAATTATTGGCTGCCTGAGTTTTAAATATTGTAAAAATTCACCTAATATATCACACACAACATATTATTCACTGTTAATACTTCAAAGGTACTTAAGTTAATGAATTCATTCATTGTAATTAATTACATTAACTTTTTGAAAAATCACTGATATGGACACTCACTTCTTTTGTTGTTCAAATCTTACGATCCAAAATTGTCAGCAAAATACTTTTCAATGATATTTAATTATTAATAGTTAATATTAATTCTAAAAATAAAAAGAATATCACAAATACAGTGTCAAAAAAGCTACCTGCATGTAAATTTTTAGATATTTTAGATTTCTTTGCAAATTAATCTTTTATTTAATCCCCTCCTCCCAATTTGGAAGAGGAATTATCACTGGAATTAATGACTGGATTCAAATAAGATTTGAAATACTATTTATTGGATTTCCCTCAATTCATTAAAGTAAAGGACAACTGTTAAGGGTGAATTTTGTTCATCAACAATGAAAACTGTTCACAATCATTATAGTGTCCTTTTTACAAGGTTTTACCTAAAAATAACAATAACTATAGAATAACCAAAAAGACCCCTTGAAAATATTTCTATATACATGTCCAAAAAAAATATCATGTCCAGTAAACATGTTCACTGCATTAATTTGATAACAAAATAGATAGCACTAAAATATAATCAGCATACCAATTCATATAATTAATTCCCATTTTGTAAAATTAATAAAATTTTTAATTTTACAAAAGAGCATAACAAACTCAGTGGCGCAACAGCCCATGAGGGCCAGAGCCTGCTGTGCCCATCCCAGTATACATGACCATTGGGCACTGAGCAAATGTCCCAAACAGGTGGTCAGTTTTAAGCAAGACCGCCATTAAGTCCCCAAGCAAGCTTGGTACTCATTTATGGACCCACTGCAGGAGGGATGAAAGGCTGAGTTGACCTTGCCCAGCCCGAGGATAGAACCTCGAACTTATGGTGCAGAAGCGCGATACGCTACCACTCTGCCTATAACAAATACTAATTCTTTAAAATATATAATTTTTTTAATATGCATATTTCAAGATTTATTGATACAGTTTAACCTTCTGTATGAAAAAATTAAATTGTACAGTTAAACTTTGTAACATAGTCTTAAGGGTATACAAAATACTTGAAGTATATATGTGAACACCATTTCACAATAGAAAAAAATTTGAAAATATCGATGTCCAGTTTTTTTAAATTTAATAAAGTAAATAATTATATCTAAAATATTTTTTAATATTTATTATGGATTAAACATAACTGTATTTAATTCATAACTTTATTATTATGTAATGAAGAATGAAATAAAAACATAATTTTTATCTCTTGAGAGTCAAACTTCCAAAATTAATGGAATTCACTGTCTAGAAGTATTTTAGATATACCCAAACATATATAAGAGAAAGAGGAAAAGATATGATGTAGGGAAAAAAATCACATGACATCTTTACTGTAAAATCATGTTTTTGAGAAAATATGTACATTTTAATGGAAACTTTTATTACCATTGTTAATTTTTTCTGCATCATTTTTCTCAAGATCAGCAATTATTTTCTTTTCCTTCTGAGCAAAAAGTCTTTTCTTCTCTTTTATTCTACGGTAAAGCTCCTCATCTGAATCTGAAGCATTCTCCTCTTCTTGGTCACTGGCCTCACTTTCGGTCCCATAACTGGCAAGTCCTCCTAAGTTCACAAATTCCATTTTTATCAGTTGCGAGTTCTAAATAGTATAATTTTCTCACACAGAAAAAGACCAGTCTTTTTAAATTGAGTAGTTTTAAATAATAATGCAAATAAGAAAAGTTATATTGTCAATGCATATTCTAGAAATAATATTTGCACTGAAAAGTGTTTATAAGTATTCTTATAAAAAAAATGAAAGCATTTTTTTTTAAACAACTGCATTCCAAAGGAGTAGTAATAAAATCAATTCTTGAATGAGATATTTAGTGAGTTAATACCCTTTAAAATACAACCTCTCTTTAAATTATCAAATACTTTTTTATTTAAATGTAAATTTATTAAGAACTTAAATATTTTTTTAAAAAAATCATTTTTACCTAACATTCAAAGTGAATGTGGATGTCACTTTTTCTCCAAAGTAATGATAAAAAAAATTATATATTTCCATTTAAAAACTTTACTTGGCTTATTTTTTATTTTTTTGAAAAAATTGACAAATATAATTTACATTTTAAAAAATATCAGTTGTATATTTCACATTTTATTTTACAACATAAATCTTAAGAAAATAACCAGAGGAGCTTAATCCACTTAAATAGCTAATATCATTCTGCATCATTCTCCTTGACATGTTTCTTTGTTTTAAAAAATATCTTTCTAGCTGTGTAGCTACAGCTAGTCTGAAAAGTATCTAAAATTTCATAAAATATGACAGAAATAAGGATAATACTATTTCGTGGACATTATCAAATATTGCTCACATTTTATGATAATTTGAATCTATCTTATATAAGAAGCAATCACAATACTAATCTACATACTAAAAATATCCATAGCTTACACACTATCATAAATTGAAATAACAATGTTTTTTTTTATAATAAAAACAAGAAAATAAAAGTAACAACTGTATCTACATAAAAATAGTTTTTAAACAATCTGTAAAGATCTCTTGAACTAACTTGAAAATAAAATAAAACCTCTTATTAAAACTATAAATAAACTTCTAATAACAGTTTATAAAAAATAAAGTAATATATATTCTTGAAGTTTTGATTAAAATCCATATAACAAACTTATCTATCTCATTCTTGAGAATGCACACAAGTAGACATGACGCTAATCCACATATATCTTTAAAAAAGTACTATAGAACAAAAGCAATATGTAAAATATATTGTTAAATGTAAAAACAAAAATTTAAACATAAAACATCATTTACAAAAGAGAGGGAGAGAGCTTGTCTTAATAACTTTTTCCCACTAAAGTGAAAATGAAGACTAACAGATAAGTATATAACCATGTCCCCCCCCCCAATTAATACAGTACAATAAAAATTTACAATTTCGACTGGCAGGTTTTCTATTTTACTGTTCTTAAAACTTAACAATTACAAAATAAATATTACAGCCTCCAGCTTTATCATTAGAGAGATAACATATGTCTATTGAAAATAATGTGAACACACCTTAATCTACTTTTGAAATCCCACTAAATCTTCATAAAAAAAAAACAAGATACATTTTCCACATATCGGCATAAAGTTCATATAAGTTAAGTAGTTCAAAAAATACATTTTCTTTTACATGTCTTATACAGCTTATACATGTCTTCTCAAATAGAAAGTTACCAAATAACCTTGATTTCTTTTTTAAACTCTTTCACTGCATTAAACAAGCACAAATCTGCTATCAGAAGCAAGATACATATATTTACATCGAATAAATGGTTGTTTGAAGAAAATAAACTACAAAATGTACATCAGGTGTTAAAATTTAACAGTCATTTTTCAGAGTGGAGAATAACAAGGATTCTACAAATTTTATTAGATTGATCAGCATAAAACACATTTTTATTTCCATTTAATATGATTATATTTTACCAGATGTTCAAAAGTAGCATACTTTTCAGAATGAAAATGAATGGTATCTTTTACAATAAAAAAACCTGTCAAGGAATTACGGCTTTTATCACAATCTTCATCCTTTTGTTGGCAGCAAACTAATGTTTGTAGTCTTAGCTTCAAACTAATGCTGATGTTTAACATGTTGTCTAAGCAAATTCAATTGAAGTAGTCACTAATTAACCACTCAGTAATTGACAGATAACGATTGATGAGTTAACATTCTCCTCAATATATCACAATTTTAGCTTTTACATGGGTGAAACTTATGATTCAATGTTGCTCATCATCATTACTAATACTACATAATACTTTTGTCTGAAAGGTAATGTTTAAATGACGGCAACGAGGCAACTTTTACATTACACAAGCACTTGTTTTTATAAGATGAAGGATTCAATTGGAGTTCTCTCATAGCAATCTTTGTTTTATTCACACATTTATATACTGAAGTGAAGAACTCTTTTCTTAGAACTGATGCAGTAAAGTGAGAAGAAAAAATGACAGTTATTAGTGATTTTCAACCTCGTAAAAATACCCAAGTATTCAAGTAGTTGGTTTAACTATGAACAAGATGTCAGAAGATATGTCTGACTAGAACATAGTAATTCAAATTCCTTTGTAGCTTTAAAAATATATATATTAGTCAATACTAAGAATGTTGATTCTTGAAAAAACTGTGCTATGCATTTATGTCATAATTAAATGCATTTTCTTGAATATGCAAAAAATAATAATGTAATTAACATGTGCACAAAAGAAAACGCTTCTTCCATCATAATATAAACATCAGGGATAAGATTCCGTCGAATATATTAAAATCTCTGTTTCAAGTTCTTACAATAATTATCACTAGTCTGTAACTTATTTGCTACAATATAAATATCCTTAACATAACTTGCAAGAATATAGAAAATAATAGATGTCTTCATAAGAACAATAAGTCACAGAATTAAAAAAAAATAAAATCTCTTTCAACACTGAGATTTTAGTAGTGTTCTAATTTGATGCAAGATATTTATATGTTTGATTTTGTCATTTACAATGAAATTCAGCTTCACAATATGAAAACTTTCATTAAACTACTAAGAATTTAGAGTAAATCAATTCCTGATTATCTACCTTTCAGTTAAAGCACTGTTCATTTTATAAAAATATATATACATAAATAAAGCGTGTTCAAAAAGCATTCCATGTTTGTTTGGCAAAAATACAATTTATTCATACAAACCGTTCATAGCCTAGTCTCCATCAAAGTAGTCTCCTTGGTGTGCATACTTCTCGCCACAGTCCTGTCATTGCTGAAAATACTTCTAGAAGCAATTGATTGGAATAACATTCGGGTGGGCTGTTGTATTCTGCATATCTTCTCTGGATTCAAATTGGGCCCTTTTTCAGTGGTATTTTCAACTTTATGATTAGTTACAAAATCACATGGAAGCCACAATAGGAAAATGGGAAATGATGAACAGGAATGCTGTGCTTGAGTAAAAACTCTCAATCAGATGTGATGAATGAGAGGATGCTAATTAGCAGTTTTGGCACAAATTCTGTAGACACTCTTTTTTTCTTACATTCCCAGTCAAAATTATATGCATGTATATAAGACTTATCACCATCTTGCTTACAAGTTCAAGGACTGGCATACAATGATCTTGCGTGACCCAAGTACGCGCTGGCAACAACAATTTTTATTTTTAAGGGTCCAACAGTAAGCAGTTCACTGTAAGCTGATGCACAGCGCCATCTTTGAAGTGGTTTTACGGTACCTTTAAATATGGGATGTTTATAGTACCATTCCTGAAGGCCAGTCAAACTTTGTGAATGTTTTCTACTTTGATATCACCACGCTTTTTGCAAAATTTAAGGTAATATATTGCTGCTCAAGTCATTCCGCGTTTAATAAAATCCAAAGAGGACTAACTACACTGTCACTTAGAGGTCAGCTGCAATTGATGACACTACATGCAATCAGGAGAAAATTCATGCATGCACATGTTCATTTCACTTCATTTACTTATATGGGGAAAAAACTTGAATACTTTTTGAACACATCTTGTATATATATTTAATCCCAAAGAAAACTACAGATATTCTCTACAAAATGCACATGGCAAAATCCCCCTGGAAATATTTACTGTCAGCTGAATGATTATTAATAGCTTAACTTTTAATATGACAATATTACACAATTTTTTAAAAAAATTAATTCTGCTTCAATTGACAAAAAATACACTTTTTAAATAAATATGTTCCATAATTATATATATTGTACAAAAAATATTTATTTATCTAAAAATGCAAGCAACATCAATATATAGTGTTCAAGAATGTTTCATGAATAAAGTTTCTAAAGTAGTCAGTTTTAAATAAAATCCAAATTTTCCACATATCACAAGATAAATACAAATTTTAAAAACAAAGAAGATGGAAAAAAAACCCCTCATAAATATAAAACAATAGCATGACCTACAGATACAATACAATCACTTTGAGTAAAAGAATACTGTGTACTATGTTGGTCAATAAATCAAACAAAATTAAAATATGCAATTTTTAAGAAACACAATGCATGTAAATTAATTCAACTTACAATACAAAAACAAGCAATTTATGTTATTTTGGATCTCTTAAAAAAATATGTACAAAATGTTCCAAGATAAAATAAGAAAATTTAGCTTAATTTTATTATTTCACTAAGAATTCTTTTAAAAATTACCAAATAAAAATGTTATTATCAGCTGGGGAAAAAAAGATTCTCAGTAGTAGTTGAATATTTATCACTTATACAAATAAAATTACACTCAAAAAGCTGAGTTACATAATAGATATAGAATTCAGATGAAAAAAAATGAAATAAATATACACCTTATAGATGTCTCTATCATTCAAGAATTAATGTTTTGTATACATTTTATCGGGAAAATTAATGTTTTATGTAAATATTCCATATCTTTTCTTAAATAAAATTTTAAGGCATAATATTAGACTACATTACAACTTATTATTGTAATACAACAACTTGAATTTTTTAACATATAAAATAAACTGATTTATCAAAGTATCAGAATAAGACAGTAAGATTCCTTTGCTGTTTAACCACATAACTCAATGTGTTACAAGTTTCAAGGTATCAACATTTTTATAAGCAACATAATTCTATGGCTGCTTTTAATCAATACTGTTATGGAGCAGTTAGCAAAATGTACAAAATTATTTACATAGTTCTTAAAATTCAAGTCCTATGAAATAAATTCAGTAGAAATGGAAGAGTTACATAATTAGAACTTATATTACACAGATGACTTCACTTACAGAGTGATTAATTCAGTGTGCTCATACAATTCCAATAAGTAATACATGATTCACAGTGTCATTATGATTATGACAGTCATTCATAACATTATACAATTGCCAAATCCAAAATTCCTATTATTTTAATAAAATTTGGACTAATATTTTTTCAACTATTGGTGATTCTACCAACATATCACTCACACATCCATTATTTTTAATAACATTGTTTCTTTTTTTAAAAAAATCTTATTCCAAAGATATAAACGAGATAAATATAATTCAAGCTACTTTGTATGCTGCAGGAAGTAAAACATGAATTTTTTCTCAAATTTACATAAAACTTTAAAAATATCAACACAAATGCATTTAGATACTGTAAAGAGAAAGAACAATATTTTCTTTTTTATACAATATAGTAAACAAGTTATCATTCAAAAAACTGTTCAAAATAAATTATAAAATATGTCCCTTCTTCAGAATTTTTTTTCAATAATTGGAATCTACCATTATTTATTTATACAACGAAAAAGTTATATTTAATAGCAAACATAATAAGATTTTGGAGAAAAACTGAACTGTAGGAAAAAATGAAGTTGGACCAATAATTTACTTTTTTTAAGAAAAAGAAATTTTCCAGAATTTAATAAAACTATAATGTTACTATTTTTACAAATCATATTTTACGTAAAAAAAAATATTAAGAAATTTAAAATGTGAGCAATAAACTGTTTTACCTTCATGTGTTTTAGTTCTAAATTAAAACTATGGAATTGTCTTCTCATAATAGATTATCAACTACAATGAGAAAGGTTATTTATAATAGCAAGCAGCGCATTATTACAGATTAATTCAATACTTACGCAATCCAGACGCTACAGAGCTCAGCGATGTGGATGAGGCCAGCTGACGAGCTGGAGCTTTTATGTAATATATATAAAGTTTAGTGACAAAGAACAAATCAAAATTCATAAATCACTGCTGTTCAGAAATACCTAAAACAACACTTAAGTAAAATGGATTATTTATCAGGTAAAAATTATATACACAAGTCTCTTATCTGAAACAAACTGGAGAGAATATCACTGCTAACTTGTTTTTGAAATAAAGGAAATTAGTAAGAAATAAAGTTATTTAAGTAATGTGGAACAAAATGAGAAAGCATAAATTGAACAGAAACAGATAGGAGTCTCAGATAATTTAATTTTAAATTTCAATTAAAACTATTATTTTATGTTCAAAAATAATTACAGAAGGTTGGTAAAATTTTTTTTAGGAGTAAAGCATTTATTTTGAAAATGGACTTGTTAAAAAATATCTGATAACTGAAGAGAAAATGTTCTTAATCTTTGCTGTCATTCTCTACAAATAAACTAAATGTAACCAAATTTCTTTTTTAAAATAGTACTCTAAAATATTTTGATTAATGTGCATATACTTAGAATATGAATTTATAAACTGAAAATTCACAAAATTCTTATGCCATGAAAAGAAATATTCAGGTAGTTTTGTGACTACAAAATATCTTTTAAAAGATATTTATTTCCACTATTTGTAACATTTAACTTGATATGAATATACCTTCAATTTAAAAATTACAAAATAAAATATCATATGAATTCTCCCTACCCTTAATATCAAGAAAAATTAAATGGTTGATGCGTCAAATGAAATCAACTAAAAATTCATGAGAAAGGAAAGCAATTATGTATTTCTTCTCAATTTAACTATAGTATTCATAGAAATGTATTAATTAATTATTAATAAAAGAATTATCAATAATATTTATAGAATTAAATTTATATTGTATAATAATAGTTATTACATATGAAATTAATTATGTATAAATTTTTAAATTCAAACCTTTGCTCTATACATCACATTACAAAATTTTGCTCTAATTTTACAACAGTTGCTAAAATAACATGAATTTCACCACATATTGTAAAAAAAAAGCATTTGGCATCAAAGGCATCCAGTGATAAATCCACAACTACAAAAGTAATAAATCACTAACTACAAAAGATTTATTATCGGAATATCAAGAAACAAGGAGCACATGCTTAGAAAATTTATAAGCTCCATTCAACCTAGAAACTTTACTGATCAAATCTGAAAAGCAATGTTCCGCCTTGATACCTTTAGACATAGCTTTTCTGTAGACTTCTTGAGCAATTTCTATCATTTCAGAGTTTGTGACTGACAACAAAATTTCAGTCAAAAGGCGGCGTACTTTCAACATCTATATAAATAGAAAGAAAAAATATATATATTAACAGTATAAAAAACTTTTAAGTAGGAGATTTTAATTATGTTCTAAATATCTTTACTAGTTACATGAATTCAGATTCTTTTTCAATAAATTACAAAATTTTTAAAGATTCTTTTTAAGTATTATAGCAAACATAGGTATTAAATAAAACTATAAAGAAAAACAGTGAAAATTAAAGACTGTATGTTGCTACAGGGCATGAAAACAATGTTTAAAGAAGCTATCCCCCCCCCCACATGAGGAAAGTAAGTCAAACCAATCTAGAGATGCCTATTACTAAGAAAATATACCATGAGTGGGAATAAGAATTAAACCTCACTTAAATTAACTAAATCATACATGTTTCTTTTTTTTAAAAAAAAAAAAACCTTTTTCAACCTGATGTTCCCAAGGTATTCTTAAAATTTCCAGAACAAATTTCAAATGCATTTGAAATTTAATATATAAATAGTACATATGAACACATTTGATTACTTTACAAGCTTGAGGAAAAATCAAGTTTATTGAATTTTTATACTTTTATTATACTTAATATACAATGCATACACAAGGTATTACGTACTTGCTTATAAGATAACAAAAATATATAAATAAATTTTGTTTTAGATAATTGTAAACATCGAATAATTTTGTGCCTAAACTTGCTTAATATTTTTCACGGAAGGAACAATTTTTTAAAGTACATGCAGAACATATTAAATATATAAATTTCTTTTATTTCCAAATATGCTAACAAAAAAATAAAATTAAAGACAGAGCATTTGTATAAAATCCTTTGCAAATCATTTTTAGGTTTCCTCAAATTCAAATTTGTTGCAATGACAAATATTGCATCAATATATGTATATTAACCCTGCAGTGATAAATTTATATAAGCATACTTAAAAATAACATGATTGCCAATGGTGACCGATCTTATAAATTTCAAACATTTCAAAAAATGGAGATAAAATCTGAACCCCTAACTTCAATACCATGCAACAGTGAGGACTTACAGCCTCAACAGATTTAATGTGCATCAACCTGCTAGATGACAAACCAGCCAAAATCTTTGGTAATTAGTCATATTTGAAGACTAAGTGCCGAAACACACGATCCAAATTATTTTTTAGAAGAATAATATATGCATAGACAAAAAATGAATATACTGATACTAAATTTTTAATTAAAAAATGTGAAATCTTAAAATTAACTTGTATTAATAAAAATAACAGTACAAATTAGACCAAAAATTGCTATAGTGGTGTGAATTTTACTGTCTCTAAAATTATTCTGATATGCTAAATTAATGGATTGAAAAATAATAATTGTTTTTAAAAATAAATTAACAATTTATTCTACTTATATTCATTTGAAATGCAGCTTTTCTGCAATATCATTAGATAATCTAGAATAAGGAATTATTTCCTAATTTTAAAAGACAATTCTGGAGTGAAAAAGTAGTCCATTTAAAAAACAGTAAATTTAAAAAGAGTGGGAGAAGGGGAGATAATTAGTGCATATATGCGAATGAACGAGGTATTGGTTAAAAAAGTGAATAGAAGGGGTAAACTGAAAAAAAGAAAGTTATATACACGTACAAACCCATGAAACACTGGGCACAAACCACTGCAGGTAGTATTTTATATGAATAATGTTTTTTTTCAGTTTCTCCTTTTAAAAAGATAAAACTTTGGCTTAAGGGAAATGAGGGGGGGGGGGCTGAAAAAGTAAGATAAATACGATAAAAAGGTATTGCTTGATACCTTTGTTCCCAATTAAGAATGGGCCATATTTTAAATTGAAGTTTTTTGGAGAAGAGAAATAAATGATCTTTTTAAATAGACAAATAAACACAAAAGAAAAAGAATTACTGCTTTTCATTATGTCTCTGTATTGCCAAGTATTTTAAATTCTTTAATATGTAGAAAAATTACTTATGTGTAGAATATATTTGAGCTTAAGCATAGCAAAAAGATATATGTATTTCAATCATACAAACGTATATTAATACTGAGCTGTTTCAAAATATGAAATATTTTAAAGTAAATTCATGACATACATTTAAAAAAAATTCCAAGTTCAACAAGTACTAAAAATATATTTCTAATGTACTACTAAAAATTTACATAATATCAACTTAGTAATAGAAATTTTTCTAATTACAAGAAATTCTTACAAGGTCTAATTTCTTGTCTTCTTCTGATCTTGTATCCTCAACTGGGGATGGAGTACGCTTCAGTGATGGAGATATTTTTTTTACTAGCTTTTCACCTGTACCATTTTCATCAGCTTCACTATCACTGTCCTAAATTTTTAAAAATCATTACAAAATTTTAGTACAATATAGAATAAATTAAAATTTTTAAAAAATTAATTCAATTCAATCTTAAAATCTTTAATCAATCTTAAAATTGTATGGATTAAATAGGTAAACTTTTCAAATAATTAACTAAACTAATTTAATAGTTTCAATCAAAAAGAGGAAGCAATAGCTTATATTTTGACAAAAATATGAAATAACCTAAATTCATAGTTAAATATTCGATATCGTGACATCAGATAAATTGCATAACAGAAGAAAATAGTCATCTGCATAAAATAAATTTTTGAAAGTAGTCATCAAAATAATCTCATTTTTCAAATTTAAATTTCATAGAATTCATTCTCAAACAAAAATATACCCGATTGCTCATAGAAACTTCTTTAAAAGCACTTTTTTTTTATCTTGCATACAAACTTATCTTCAGTTTAGTTTAAGATAGATAACAGTCAGATGTAAATTTTTATTGAAATATAAATGTTACTATTCATATGATATTTTCAGATAAATAATACACGCCAAACAAAAATATACAGAGAAAGCATCTTAAGTATAAAAAAAGTTCAACAAATAATTTTTGCATCAACTACAATGAAACTTTTTTATGCTCAATATGAATTTCCAAGTTTCTAGTACAACTATGAAGATATCACTTATATTTTATGGATTGTAAATAAAATAATGCTATTGTTTTTAGTCAAAAGCATGTATACAGCTTGAGAGCAGGAGAATTTATTTTTATACTCTCCTCTACAGTCAGTATCTACTTTCAAGGAGTAAAAGTCTGGATACAATCAATCTCAAAATGAGAAACTTTGGGCAAAAACCAATCATATCAAGCAGGGATTGTAGAATGAATTGAACTACAAACTACTTATCTTTACTAAACTTGTCAAGAAATGCTTCAGATATACATCATTGGAGCTAGTCAATTAATTTCAAATAGAGTTTTCATGTAAGAATTGCATGTATCAGGAATATTTATCTGTGTACCCTGAATATGTCCTAGATTAACAATGGAGGGAATCACGAATAACTTTGTACATATAAACCCGCTTATTAAGCTCCTATTTTTCTTTATATACATAATAGATTCATTGCATTACTGCATATTTATCTGCTATAAAGCTAAATATTCAAATAAAACCCCCACATTTTTTTAAAATTTATTTAATGGAATCCACAACCAAATTTGGAATTGCAAAAAGGCCACTTAGCATGAGATTTTTTGACAAATTAAAGTGACTACAATTGGATATAATTTATATTTATGCTACAGCATAAGGACTTTATTTTTTTCTCTTGCAGACTAAAAGTCAGTTCACAAATCACAGCAGATGCATTAGTCTTTGCACATCTGTAATGTCTCAGATTTTAGAAACATTTTCAAAAAAGACTAGTACAATTGGCTGTAATGAAATAGAACATTCTGTTCTATAAAAAAGAAAAGACGTAAGCAGTTCTTCAGTGCTGATTACATTTGGCTGGACACTGACCTTGATACAGAGGCACACAAAAAACACAATCCAATTTTGAGCAACTGCTACTTGATTTATCATTTGCGATGAGTTTTGGAATTTTCCCGACAGGCACTATCATATCTGCTGCAGTGACAAATGCATGTCAGTATGACATGTGTCACAAAATGTTTAGTCCCACCTCTTTTGGGATGTGTTAATACAATCAAATTTATTTTTATACACTTCAAAGTATACTATTTTGCTTTTGTTTCACACTGAGGTAACAAAGAAAAATGCTACAGAATAGCTATAGAGAAAAAAAAATTAAAAAAGCTTTGCTTAACTAAATGAATGAGTAAAGAACAATAGCTAAAAAAAAAAAACAATATGCAGAAAAAAGGACAAACTTCATGAAATTTTTAAAACTAAATAAATTTAATGGTTTTTATCAATCTGTTATAAGTTACCTGTAAATATAAGACAATTAAAGAGCTATAATGGAAAAAAATTGTGGTCAGATGACCAAAATTAAGCAAAAATTGCATAAAAATGAACATTCTAGGTATGAAAGGTTCAAAAGAGTAAATTTAATGTACAGAGCATAAAAGTAGGTAGGTAAGCTATTGCTAGAATTCAGCCTTTAGCTGAGGTGTTCAATCACATGAAAGCTGCTAAAAAAATGAAGAGTCATACTTTCTGTTTTTAAAAGATGAAAATTAAATTATGTATAAGCAGTTGCAAGATAATTACAATATTTATTGAGCTAAAATTACACAAAATTAGTTGATGTTTGACATCTCACATGGCTCACAAATTCCCTAGGTTTAAATGTCATAGAGAAAATTTAACATGTTTGAACATGCCACAAAAAAGAAATACAAACAGCCATCAAATCTGGGTTCACTGAAGAGCTAATTAATTATGAAATGGAACTTCGTACATATATGATCCTAAATCATATTGACAGTATGCTTAAGAATATTTAAACAGTCATCAAAACAACATATTAATAAATCCTTTCTCCGTATTATACTTGAATCTAAGCAGCATTTTTTATATTGAATCTAAGTCGCAATATTAAAGCTACTAAAATTTGGTTTCGGCATAGAATTGAATTTTTTTTTTAAAAAATGCGTTGGATGGGGCAATAAAGTAAAATAGTTTAGAGCCTGTAATTGCTCTATTTTTTTATTTTCCACAAAGACTTGTTGAGGAAAATAAAAAATAGAGCAATTTGGGGGCGACTTAGATTCAAGTAAATATAGTAATTCCATATTTTTTTGGAAATATGGAATATTTCCAAAAATAAGTTAATAAAACAATATTCAAGATATTTTTAATTTCATTGTAGCATGCACACGAATTCCTGATACCAAATAATTAGAGTATTAATATAAGAACGAGGTGTTCACTTACAAATTTAGATTTAACAGACACTGGTATAATAGAAGATCCATCTTTTGTGTCTAGCTCATTTTTCAAAGAATCCATTTTAGCTATCTTCTCAGCCTTTTCTTTTGCAGTTCTCTCTTTTTCTAATCTTTTCAAACGTTCTTGTTCCATTTTTTCTAATCCATCTCTAATCCAAGCAGGAAGCTGCTTTCTTTTGGCAGCATCTGCAAAAATAAATAAAAGATCAGATTTAAAATTGTCAAAATATTAGAAAATTCATTTTAATTTATTTACATTAGTAATTTTAATAAATTGAATAAAATCTCAATATAACCAAATGTAACTTATCTATAAAAAGTTTAAATTCAAATTTTAATTCTGGCAAAATTAATTTAATTCACTGCTATCAAGATTACATAAAACCCTCAAGTTAATTAAATTTAATATAACTGCCAACGTTAAAAAAATATTTACTGGAGCAGGTGAATTTCAAAACATATAATATAAATTTAAGAATAATCAAAGCTATGTTTATAAAAAAAGGAGTAATTGCAAGAAACAAATTGTAGAAAACTCTAACCTATTTGCGTTATTTCTTCTTCAACTTGTAAATTCGTTGTAGAACGTTCCTTTTTAAGGAATATTGGTGATATTGTTGGAGCAGCATTTACTTGAGACCAATATTGATCATAATGGGCTTCCGGAGTAGGGGCAGGGGCAGCAGGTGCAGGAGCAGGTGTAGGATATACCTAAATACAAAATGTACAGATGACCAAAAAACATTTAAAGACAAAAAAAAAAAGGAATGAGAAGATTTTAATCAAAAAATAGTCCATTTAAATATTAATGAGAGCATAAATGCTGTAATGAACAAAATTAAGGATTTCATATATTGGAAATTCCTTTCCCTTAAGAAACTCAAAAATACATACAAGCAAAGCTAATTTAGAGGTTTTATAATAAAGATTAGACCTTATAAATCAAGAAAAGATTTAACATGAAAAAGATTAATATAAAAACTTTATAAATAAAGCCAGAGTTTATAAAAAAATTACTGAATCAGATTTTACATAGATTTCTTTCTACAACCTAACTTTTACATTTCCCAATAAAACTAAAAACTTCAAATTGTTTTTTTTAGATAATTTTATAGATATATTACTTTTCAGAAAAATATGTAACTCTTTTTTTAATCAAAATTTTAAATTAATTAAATGTTTAATAATATTTTTTTTTTCAAAAAAAATTAAAATCAAAATATCAATTAGCAAATTTAAAGAAATTATCTTTCATTTCCCTGACTAAAAAAAAAAAAAAACAATATCCCTGCATTTCAATTTTAAGCTTCATTCATAAAATGTTACCTAAGTCAGATTTCAAGATACAAACATGAGTTAAAGAAATAAATATAAAAATATTAAAACAAATTAATGATTAACATTTAACTATACAAAAAAGTATAAAATTTCACATACACAGCTTGCCTGATTATATGAAAAATCAGACATATGATTATAGTCAATTGATTGCATTGCCAATGGTGTGTTGTCATGCATATGACCATAATCAAATGTTTCCTTTCCAGCTAATAAAGGAGCTGTAGGTTCCACAGCGGGAGCAGTCCATATCCTTTCATCAACATCATTAGCAGCACTTGCTTCCCATTGAGATTTATTCCAAAAACTATTATCTGTGGTTTTGGGTACAAAAGGAGCTGCAAGGAAGGGGTATATCATTAAAAAATTGTTAGCATATAAAAAAATAACAATATTTAAAATTACAAATCTGATTTGCAGAAAACATTTCAAATTATTTTTACACAATTTATTTTGAGCTCTTTGAATTAAAATTTAGAAATTAAAAGCTTTTATTTTCTGTACATATTAGGATCAATATCTTGCTGATTCTGAGAATCATCAAGATCCACAAAACCACCATCAACTGCAAACTCCACCTTTTTGTTTGCAAATCTTTAACAATAAAATCATTTTTTTTTCAAGTTTGGAAACAGAAAATAAGGGACTAAATCTGATGAACAGTGTGGTAAGAGGAAGAAATTCAAACTTTAACTCATTGGTTTTAGCCCTCTTGATAACGGATGTGTGAATTGACGCCTGTCTTCAAGTATTAGTGTGGTATAAGCACATATAAATTGGTAACTGTCAAAATATATTCAGTTCTTGGTGAAGCATTTAACCCTGTTAGGCTTTAATCTCTCTTTATGTATGCATGTCAGTAATTGTTTCATTGCCTAATGGTGAAATGCCATATTAATTTTAAGAAACTACAATTTCCAATTTTTCTTCATATAAAAAAACATATACTGTATAAAATTTCAAATATAATATGAATTAGAAGAGCTGTTAAAAAGTTACCAAATGATGCAGTTTGAGATCAGAGAAGTTTGAGGGATATAGCCTAGCCCAGGGATCGATAAACTTTTGAGACAGAAGAGCCTAGTTGTAAGTTAAACAAGACAATTGTCTTGAGAGAGCCTAAACCAGAGGTTCCCAAATTTTTTTTGTCTCATAGACCCCTTGCCATGTTTTTCGGTTTGGGGGGTAGACTCCTGCTTAATTAATATTCAATTTTCACAAATTTCTCAACTTAAGCGTCTTTTTGACAGCTGGTACTATTACTTCGACTTTAAAAGAATTAAATTTTTAACTGTAATGAAGTATAGTGTTTAAAATTTAAAAAGCACATGTTAATTAATAAATAAAACTGTCAAATAAGCTAACTAAACAAACAAATGATTTTAATGGGAGGGATGAATCTCTAGCACTACAATATCAAATTTTCAACATTTGGTATCAATCTTGTCTGGTTTAACCTTAAATTTCCTCCATTAGTGACCAGTTTTTTTGTTTTTTTTTTTAGATTGGCAGCTGTGCTGAAACTTTTTTACACTAGGAAAAGCAATGAGAAACTTTCTCACAATATTCCATGAGTCAGGAGAAATAAGAGGTTTGACTTTTTAAAGCCCCAAGATTGCTAGCATCCATTTCTAAACTTTAAGATCTTCGTTAGTGCTTAATATAATCAGTTCCTATTGCAACGTGACATTTTTTTTTCAATATAACCATATGAATTCATTGCCTACTGTGGTATTGCCATAGTCAAAGAATTCTCAAACCTGGTTTCAAAATCTGAATAAAAGGCATTTAAAAGTTGAATGTAGGTTAAAACGTTCTGACAGATTGTTTGAGACAAATTTAGAAAATTCAGCACCTCCAGTATACTTCTTTAGCTTAACCCAGGAAAGAAAAGCTGAAATGGTTCTTGCTTTAATAAAATTTATGCTGTCACCTTGTTAATACAAATTAACCTCATAAAATTTAGTAAATAAATCCATTAAATAGGTAAAATTTAGTTTCCACTTGATTGTAGTTTTAAAAATTAAAGTCACAGTCTAGTTTAATGGCACCTCATAGACCCCCAAATTAATTTTTGGCTGACATAGACCTCTAGGGAATCACTGGCCTCAACTATTTATATGCATAAGCTGGCACAGGGAGAAGGCTCTGGTAGCAGTTGGGATCATGACTCTCATACTCCAATTAATAATTTTTAGTACATTTGCATGCAATCCTATCCAAAATGACATTTTATGTTACTTCAAAAACTAAGAACTTTGGAAGATATTTTTATTTCAATGAGATAGTATCAGAACAACTATTGCAAAAATTTCAGAATAGTATGACTTTAAATTTCAAGCTTCATGAAAGAAATTCAGAACCAATAATGCACCATAATGCTTTATTTTAAAATTTTAAGTATTTGCACAAATAATTAAAAATAATTTTAGTTTCTCTTGCATTAAAAGTCATTTCAACACTCTTTTTAATCTTAAAGCTTGTCATAAGATACAGAATAATTTTATCTGTTGGGGGAGGGGGGGGGGTTAAGTGCATGTGTCATTCAAAGTCACAAGTGCTCTCGAACTCACTTTATGCAAATTAAATATGTTGCTGGGAATCTCTTTAAAGTATGCCTTCCCATGGTTGCATTTTTACCAATATATAAATTGGACTGTTACTATTTTATAAAATATATTTCATGGTGTGTGCGATTCTCAGTAAGTATTGAGAATGAAAAGCAATTTATAATACAGAAATATATAGAAATCTTAAATAATTATCCAATCAAATATTCATTGTGTAATTATGTAATTTTTTCCTTAAATAATTAGAAAGGGAAAATTTTTTAGTTGGCATAATTATTTTTTTTAATAATATAATATCAATATATAATAATAATAATTCAATCCAAAACTATTTTTTGTTAGGAATGCTGTATTTAGATATTACCTAATACTGGGGATAATTTCTTACATACTAATAATTCTGGTAACACTCCTATGCACTGATCATATTTTAAATTTAGATTTTTGTCTTCAAATTGGTATAGATGAGGAGAATAGGGTGCCAACCGTGGAGTCAAACTTGTCACGTAACAATCATTCAAAATTAAGAGGAACACAAGCAGTGATAGAGGATCTTATGTCAGGCCGAAATAGACACCGAAAAAGCAATTAATAAACAAGGATCATCATTATTTTAATTTGTCATAGTTGGTTATGTTTTCTACTTGGTTATTAAAGGATTGCAGAAGATACTGTCAGATAGTTCATCCCATTTTCTTCCTTTTTTTCAATTGTTTTCCAAGAAATTATGAAAAGAAAAAATTATAATAAAATTAAAATTTAAAAGTTAATATTTTATTTTTAGAATAAGAATCAATTAAAAAAATATCACTATTTTATAGTTCCATTCAAAGTATACTCTTCTTTTTTTAATAATTCAAATCTTCAGTTTTTTTAAAAAATTAAGGATTTATGTATTTTATAGGTAAGCATGTGCTCTAAAAAAATTTTCACCACATTTAAATGTTTTAAAATTTGATTAAGATATAAAGTGGAAGGAAACAAATGTTTCAAAAAATTGTGAGTTATATCAATATGGCACTTTTGAAAGTAATACAAGGGCTATTGGCAATGGATTTCGCAATTTGGTACCTTAGTCAAGCCACGAGGATGACACTTGAGCTGCCACCTACTACCCCACCATGCCAACAGGAAGACTTTGAGCTTGACAGATATTTTGTGCAGTGGTACCAGGACTCAGACTGCGGCATTTCAACCTCAAGTTTGTGATTTTTCCACAAAGCTACTGAGGCCACTCAGGAATTGTAATAGAAGAGTTAAAAACTACTTACATTACTAAGTTTTACCAATTACCCTGCTTCATAATTTGGAATTTCAATAAATAAATTGGTAATATTCTTAATATTCAGAAAGTTTCTATTAATTCCTATCAGTCTAAATCTAGATTAACACTAAACATACCATAACGGGTCAAAAGACCGGTTTTCCTATGGTAGAGAATAAGTATGTATTTTTTAAGTGTCGGTATGTTTAGAGTTAAACCCATTTTAATAAATTTAGCAAAGATGATAAAGTTATGCAATTGGAATTCTGTGACCATTTGATTGTCAAACCAAACAATTCACCATATTAAGAACAAATTTTACAAATATTCTGAATTTTGAAAACTGGACATAATGAAATTATGATGTATCTTTTTAAAACATTATATTTATATATAGCTTACTACTACTAATAATAATAACTACCTGGTGCTGTTTCTTTTTCAAAGGGCCTTTCTGGAAGAAAGGGCTCAGGAATAACAGCTGGAGGTACAGGTGTCTTTAATAACAGTGGAGTTACATTTGCTTCTGGAAATTCTTCTGGTATCAGAGGCACATGTCCAGGAGGAGGCGGTAATGCTACTGGTGGTGGAACAACTTGAGGAGGGGGTGGTGGAAGTGGTGGTGGAGGAGGAGCAAGTGGAATAGAATCATTTGGTTGAGTTTGTTGCATCTGAATCCATTGCTTAGCTAATTCTGCCCAATCAACTACAGAAGGGAAAAAAATCAGATATTAATGAAAAATTAAAAGCAAGATGAAAACACATTGAATTTGTGTGTGAGAAAATTTAAACTTAAAAACTTTCAATTTATGATTTATATCAAAGAAGTATTATCACAATTTACATAATTTTGATTCATGAACTAAACAGTTGAGAGTTTTTCAAATACAAGATATCCAAAAGTCAAAACATGATTTATAAACAGTATACTTAAATATAACTTAATTTTTAAACCTTCATTTGATTTTCAATTTTGTTATAAGATTCACTATTACTTTTACCAGAAAATTTCAATTTTAAAAAAATAAAAGAAAAAAAAATTAATCTCGTGTAAAAAGTTGATGTCTAAATTTATTTGAGCCCCCCTCCCCTTTATATAACTTGTTAATTATTAAATAATATTTAAATCATGTATTAAATATATTAACACACTAATACAAAAAGAATTATAGCATATTGGACATTTAAGAACATACAATACAGTACCCACAACAAATTCTGCCTATGTTATAAAAGATATTCCCTTAACCTTTACAGGACGAATGTCACATATCCATGCCAACATGAAACACTGACAATTCCTAACTGTCACATCCATGTGACACTGGCTAGGTACTTTTGAAAGCTCAGTATTTTTGGGGTAAGGCATTACATGTTCATAAGATTTGAGATACTTGTAGATCTGACTTTCTATTTGAAATGAGAGGAATATTACTCAAATGCACATGGATTTTGATTTATAAACATTAGGGGAATAGAATGTTTCCAAATTGAAAGCTTTATGACTGCTCTTCAAATGAACAAGTGGTTTTTGTTTATAGTAAAGATGAGAGTTTCATTTTTGCTAGAGTATTTGGTTTGGATTTGCAGTGTAGTTTTTAATGGACAATTAGATCTGATATACAAAATTTTTATTATTAGTATTATTATTTTCTACTTTTACAAGGTTGAAACAGCAAAAATGTTTAACTGCTCTTGGAATAACAGAATGATGCAAAATTGATTCTAAATTAGAATCTGAGAGTAGTGATAGTGACAAATAATATATTCAGATTGTTCTGTTCATTGAGAATTTTATTATAATGATATTTCAGACATCTGAGTGCAAATTACATTGACCGAAAATGCCTAATTATGATAATCAAAAATAGAAAATTTAGTTTTCATTGGTTCACATTCCTGCAAAAAATTTTAAAAAACTCCAAAACAACAAATGCTTTATTACGATTGCTAGAATTGTAATATAGGACTCAGTGTAGATTCCTGTTTTAAAATATTTCAGACTAAAAAAAAATTAGGAAAGATTTAGTTTTCAAATGTATTATGTTAAAAGTCGTTAAATGATAAATAAATACTGACAAAATGTTTAAAAAATTGCACTTAAACAGAAAGTAATTTAAGTAAATGGAGTATGTAAATACAAAAAGCTTATGTTAATTGTGTACTCTACAGAACTATATTAAATAACACATTCGTGAATTTAGGCTTAACTACACAAAACCCTCTGGCGAAGGCGGTATGCACATGTTTGCGCCCTTAGTCTCACAAGGGTTAAAAAGATTTGGCATGGAAAGATTGCTTTTATTATAAATTTGATTACTTACATCCAATGAAAGTTATTTTGATTAATAAATGAATTTGCAACTGTACCTTTTCTAAATCTTAAAAACAGGCAATTTTATCACTTTAATAGACAAACAAAATTTTGAATAATTTATGAAGTTATTACATCCTAAAATAAGTTTTAATATTCAGTAGTAGGAATATTAAGTCAAGGAGATTGATTGAAGATGATCCATGCACAGGATACCAATGTGACCCATTATGAACAAAAAATAAAAGCAAAGGAAAAAATCAGTGATTTTTTTTAAAAAAAAATGTTGATGGAGAATTCATGCAATTGCTTAAACCAGAAAACTTTCAAGAGAAAAAAATATTAAGTTGCAAATGAAAAAAGATAGCTAAGATATCAAAGAACCAGTTATACACAGATGCATGCCCAAGAGGGGGAAACGTCATCCGGTAGCGGATGCAATTAACAGCTTGCCTGATTATCTCGAGTTATATTGGGTTTGTATATATTGCAGTTAATTATTAACCTGAGAAAATTTGGGCGAAGCAGAATATGTCAGTATGATTTGCTTTATCACGGTTTTACTTAGCATGGAGGAAATGAAAGGAAATATTCAGCTTTGATTGGTAATTTGCCAAGGACTGTTGTTTCCTTGGTTCTTTTAGAGGGACTGGTCACATGTTTTCCTTATTATATAGTACACATCGGTTTATGGATTATTAATGTATAAAGAAGGACAGTTGCATTGAAAAAAAATTTAAATAATGGTGATGATGCAAGAGGTGAACATTGAAAAAAGTGGAAGTGATTCTTTTGTATGTAGCCTTATTGAAGATTGTATACCCTTGTTAAGACAGTGTACTCTATATTCCTGTAAAAGAATTTCCAGAGATAAGCAAGTAAGAAAAGAGACCAAGTGTACAGAATATCAGGTATCACTTTGTGTTGTCCCTTCTTTCAAAAACTGTCATTACAAATTCTAATATTGTACTTTTTTCCCCATTTGCCTGAGATTTCTTGGGATAGCAAACTTATATTAAAACTAAATGTTTTTACACCTGTAAAAAATTAAAAATTCAACCTAAAACCTACATATTTTGTTTTGTTTCATTTCATTGTATTTAACAATAAAATAAAAAAATGTGATGATATTTGTAATTTTTTTTCAAAAAACATTTGTAAGGGAAGCGGTTAAGATTGTCAGGATCCCATTAATATTGTTATGATATTTAAAAAGTTTTACATAGTGATAATTTTTTCTTTCTTCTAAAAACTATTAACATAAGAATTAAAGATATTTTAATTTTTGTGGCTCAATGTAAAAACAACAATTGTCAAAATAAGTGGCATACACAGACAAATGGGGGAGTGAGGGTTACATTCTGATAGGTTTGAATGGAGATGTTGAAAAAAGGTGTGAATGTGCATGTTTGCAGAAGTATAAAAAGAATTTGTGGTCTGTTATGCTGTATCCTCCACTCAGAAAAGATCAGCAGTAAGAAAAAAAGTGCTTATTATTTTTTATCTTAAATACATTTGATTAATCTCTGTATAGTTAACACATATTTTCATTATGCATCCACCTTGTCCCGCTACATTAACTTGCCGCCATTGTCATTTTTGCTTGGTGCCATCATCTCTTTCTGGCTTGGTGCTTTTTTTTTGGTTTGTCGCCAAGGGTGTGGGATCTCCTAGGATTTTACCATCATGGTGTTTTAATTAGCAAGCATAAGAAACACTTTGCTGATTATGTAGCATATGATGCACAAAATAATTTTTACTTGCCATTTTCACTTCTTCGTAGAAACTAGAGAACATTTATCTTGTGTTGGATAAATAAATCTCCATAATATATTAAACAGATAAAATTTTAAATCCTTCACAAAAATGAAAGTAAATCAGGATAACGATATTTAGATAAAGTACAAATTTTTCTTTATTCTTACCTAACAGAGTTAAAATTTATGCTTTAACCCTAGAATGCTACCCATTTGTCTGGTAGACTATGTCTATAACAAATAACCTTGAACTCTCCCCCCCCCCCCGATATGGGAAATGAAACGTGTGACTCAGTACCTTCATATGATCTTGGCTACTAGAGATTAGGATATTTTCGTTTCTCAAAATATTTTTGCATGTAGTATTTTTCAAACATTGTTAGCCTGAGAGACGAATGGGTAGCAGTAACGTTTGAAAATGAGAACCTGTCTTGGTTTTTTTTCTGTGTTGTCGGGACGATGTCAGAACGTTTTCAAGGAGAAAACTTTTTGGGGTAAACCTGAGGCTATCCGTGAATTATTAAAATAGTTAATTGATGATGATAATTTTATTTTTTAGGATGAATTGGGAAAGGAAGAGACTCTAATTGTCTTACTTCGTCGAGGAGTTAGCAAGAAGTATTCAAGGGTGTAATCGAAATATTACAATGGATAATTGGTTTATTTCGATAGCTTTAGGTGACAAACTACTGAAGATTCCAATGAATTTTACAGTTGCTGTAACTATTCGGAAAAACAAACGAGAAAATCCTCCTGAACTCTTAGAATTACGATCTTGAAGTGTAGGAACCCCATCTATGTATCATTTTGACCAAGCTAAAACTCTTTTATCGTATAAAAATGTGTTGTTCTTCTATCTACATTCAATAAAATACTGAATATAAATGAAGAAACGGAAAACCGGAAATAATAGAGTTTTACAATGCAACAAAAGGAGCCGTAGACATATTAGATCAGATGTGTAACAACATGTCATGCAGAAAAAAGTCAAGTGGATGGTCTCTTTGCGTATTTTATGACATGACAAATATCAGTTTAGTGAATGCACATGTTATATATGTGGATAATATGGCTCACAAATCTGAAAAAGTGAAGATCTCCTTTAACCAAAGACAAAGCAATGTCTAAATGTATCAACTTTGTTTCGATTAACTAAGGACAAATATTTGTGAACTTTTGAAATTGGAGCAGAACACTAAACTACCTGAATAATCAGAAACTAAAAAACAGAAAATTAGGCTTTTTGCTCATGAAAGTTACGTAGAATGACACGCGAATTTTGTTCATTATGTTCAAGAGCAATTTTCGGAGAGGATCATGCTGATTTGAGCAAATATTGCTTCAAAAATAAATAAACTTTACTTTCTTGCTTACTTGAAGAATGGATGTCATAAAATCATCTACGGGTAGTACAATTTTTATGTTATTAACTTGTAAATTATGTTTTAAGCATGCAAAACTCTTGCCAACTTACAAAATAAACATCAATAATTAGAAAATTTGCTTATGAAAAAAGGCACCAAAATCATCAACTTGCCACCAATAAATAATTTTTAACCCCAGAGAAATTATATTAAAAAAATATTTCCAAAAATTCACAACATGTGTACTCTGAAGAATTATGAAGTCAATTAACTACTTACTTTGTTCATGTGGCACATCATTAAACATTGCTGGCTGCAAAGCCCATTGATTCCAACCTTGAGATCCCCACATTGCATAAAAATAACAAGGTTACCTAAAATGAAAATTCTTTAAATTGTAAAAATTACCGTTTGGTAATATTTCGCAAAGCCGGCCTTGTCTTAGTACACCAGACTTTATGTTATTGAAAAATCACGACAATCAAAAGTTATACAAATAATAACGAATAAAAACTGAAAAATTCATATTTTTAAGAGGATAACGTTTGAGTAACTGCTATCTTTTCATCATACTTGTTGACAAATCTGAAGTTTAATTAAATTTGTAGATATTAGGGACAATGTAAACATTCACCAAACTTACAAAATAAGCCTGAATAAAATAATAACGACAAGTTCCCAAATACTAAGGGCAACCAAATAAATTATTATAAATAAATCAATTCATAATATCACATTTTATCATTCGTTTTCTTGTCCTCTTACTATAAATTCATTCTTCCATTAAAAATACTTTCGATACTGATTACGATTAAATTTTTAATGTAAAAATTCTATAGGTACTACTGCAGTCATAGTTTTTGCCGCTGCCTGCAACAGAAGTCTGATAGATAAAATGAACAAATCAGGCCGGACGTGTAATACGCAATTTCGTCGGCAGCACCTATTCCTACTTTTTACAGCCTTGGAATTCAAATTCCTCTGCTTTGGAGTTGCTATATTTGGCTCTCTATGAATTATTCGCTACTTTCAACATAATTACAATAAAAAAATGCAATATATTGTATTTTTTGGATATGCTGTGTTGAGTGTGCGTTTCAGTATGTGTGAATCTAATAATCTATTATAAATATTGTGCGCTTATTGTTTATAACTTTACTACTGAACAATTTCAATGTTTTTTCAATTTTTGTTTGAATTTTAAGATACTGTTACGTAGATCGGGGTTCGAGGATTTTATGCAAAAGCAGTCGTAAGCAACAAGACAGTTCTTTGCGAGCGATGCGTATTTATTGGCGTAAGTCAATCCTTAAAATACAGGATTAAACAGCAAAATTCACAGAATAAATAACAGAAGGATTTCACACCTTCAACAGCACTCAGACACAATAAGCAGCGTCTAAAATACACGTATGTAAATGACTATTCACAAGCACAGCCGAGCTAATCAAGTTCAAGGCAAGTCTACTAATCGCTAATCAAAACAATGCTCACTACTCGCTGGTTGAAATCAGACTGACCGTTGCGGCAAGTCTCTCTCTATTTATAGCAGAGGCCGAAATTTCTGGAAAGATGCGCTCGCGCCACAGATCGTGAAGTTAGTGGATTTTTCTACTAATTTCTAGAAGAATCCAGAGGGTCCCGAACTCACCAACATGGTCGCCAATGTAGCCAAATTGGTCGCCAAAGTCGCCAACTTGGTCACCAAAAATGATGCCAACTTGGCTCTATCGCCAATATTTCGCCAAGTTCCCATTGAATTGCCATTATAACGTAAGGGACGGCTTGCTTGTGAATATTACAATCTTAAAATAAATATAAAGTAATATAAAGGCATTGCACATCCAAATCCAAATTATTTATATTATTTTATACAAAATTCGTAAGATTGCCCCCTCCTCAAAGACTGCACGTCCCGGGCAGTACAATCCCTGAGTAAGAGGCATCTATTTACAGACATAACCTATTCACATAATAGTCAAATACTCAACAGCAAAAAGCAAACAAATTCAAAATGCAAACATAAATTACAACACTAAAATAAAACTAAGAAATTAGAAAAGAGTTACATAAATCACATTATTTACAAAATAATTAGTGACCATGGTCTGAACTTAGGTACCTTAATCTCCTTGGCCAAGGTAACGGGCTAGCCTATTATAATGTATTACCTTCGGTTTTGTGTGTGGTGATTTCTGTATCCGAACCACAACGTCATTCAGTCTTTTTAGGACTGTGTAAGAACCTTCCCAGTTGGTCTGCAACTTCGGAGAGAGTCCTTTGCAACGTTTCGGATTCCATAACCACACTTTGTCGCCTTTGTGAAAGTCGTGTCCGGTTGCTCTTGCGTCGTATCGAGTCTTCATCTTCTCTGAAGCCATGCCGATTCTTTTCCTAGCCAAATGATGCATTTCCTCCATCCGTGCCTGGAGTTTCTCAACATACTTTTCAGGCGCCAAAGGAGCATCTGGTGGCCGGCTGAACAAGAGATCTGCAGGCAAACGAAGATCACGTCCGAAGAGCATCTGGGATGGGGAATAGCCAGTGTTCTCGTGGACGGCACTCCGGTAGGCAAGCAGGAAAAGAGGCAGTTTCTGGTCCCAGTCCTGTTGATTACTGGATACCAGGAGAGAGAGGCTGTTCAGGATGGTCCGATTGAACCTCTCTACCATGCCGTCAGACTGAGGATGTAAAGCTGTTGACCGGGTTTTGTCAATGCCGAGTATCTCACACAGTCTCTTGCAAACTGCAGAATTGAAGTTCTTTCCCTGATCGGAGTGCAGTTGTAGAGGAACTCCGTATCTTGAGATCCAATGTTGAACTAGAACCTCTGCAACCGTCGGGGCCTCTTGGTCGGATATAGGATAGGCTTCAGGCCACTTAGTGAAGTAGTCCATGACAACCAGGATGTAGTTGTTTCCATCTGCTGATCTCGGAAGTGGGCCTAAGATATCAAAAGCAATTCTTTCGAAAGGCGCTCCCACATTATACAACTGGAGTCGTCCTCTGGTGCGTTTTCTCGCTCCTTTACGTGCAGCACAGGGATCACATGTGCGACACCACTTCTCAACGTCACTCCGCACATTGTTCCAGTAGAAGCGCTCTCGGACTTTTTGTAAGGTCTTCATAACACCAAAAGGACCACCAGTTGGACTGCCATGGAGTTCGTTTAGGACTGTCGATATTCTTGTCTTTGGAAGTATTAATTGCCACCTGAATGCTTTTCCGTCGTCAGACTCCCATTTTCGATATAAAACACCATTTCTCAGGTGCAGAGAGTCCCAAAGAGCCCAGTAACGCTTCGTTGTAGGATGGAAAGAGGCGATGTCTTGCCAGCTGGGCTTTTCATCAGATGACTCTTTGAATTCTATTACTGGTTTAATTTCAGGATCAGCCAGTTGATCTCTTCGGACGCTCTCGTCACTCCACGGGTCCAATTCCGATGTTGATGGCGTTGTAACTTGGCGGACTACTGGATCTATTGCGCCAAATTTTTTTCCGACTCTCGAGCAATATTTACTATTCTCTGGTCTTCTCAGAGGGACGTCTTCATTTCCCTTTCGGTTTCTACACACTTTCTTAGGCTCGATTACACTTGCACGGTGAGGATCTTCCTGATTTACTCGAGGGCAGTTACTTCTTAGATGCCCTGTTCCACCGCATCCCCAGCACTTGGTGCTGCAATCTTCCTGATTTGTTCGAGGGCAGCTACTTCTGATGTGCCCTGCTCCACCACACCCCCCAGCATGTGATGCTACGTCTCCTCTGTTTCTGACGTTGGGCCATTAAATTTCGAATTTCCTCTTTCAATTTCTTTATTTCCTTTATCCATGGAGATTCACATGATGCATCTGTATTTACTTTAATCCCTCAGATAGAATGGCGGTCCCTGGGACTGGCTTCAGTGGCGGCCTCCAATTTCAGGGCATATAACAGGGCAGATTTTAGATCTTGGATATCTGCCATTCTTACAGCCCTCTGGATTTCTTCATCATTCAGTCCGTCGACGAAATACTGGAGAGAAATCATTTCTTGCACATTAACTGAGAAATCCGAGAAAGCTACGTTGGCGAGTCTTTTTATTTCGAAGGCAAATGCTTGCAAACCTTCTCCAGTTTTCTGGATTCTTGTTTTCAACCGCAGGCGAGCGTAGTCTTCTGAGTATTTCTGTCCGAACCGAAGATCCAGAGCAATAGAGGGAATGCAAATTAAGCCGCTCTGTGTCGGGAAGAGTCTGCAGTATTTCAGCCGCTTCTCCTCTAAGGGAAGCTGCTAGTTGACACGCCTTGACCCCTTCAGTCCATCCGTTGGCATCAGAAATAATAGAAAATTGAGTCTTATACAGCTCCCAGTTGGTTTTTCCATCATAGGTGGACAGCTTTACTGACACTGGAGAAGCAGTCAGAGGTACTGGAGAGGCAGGCACAAACTTGATTTCGTTCGTCGTATTCCCGCAAGCTAGAAGCTTCTTTTCTAAATCTTCTACTCGCTGTGATACAAGGTTAAAATTCCCAGCTACTTCTTCAATTCTTCCTTCAACTTGCTCTTTAATTCTTTCTATTTCTTCCTCTACTTTCTTTTCTATCTTCTCTTCAACTATTGCGATCTCTTCTTTCATTTTTTCATCTACTCTCTCTTCCACACTGTTTATTTTCTCTTCAACATTATCTATTTTCTTTTCTAGAGAATTCTTCAGATCTTCTTGACACTTCTGTACGTTTTCTAGACCTTTTTGCACTTCTTGTTGACCTTTCTGCATTTCTTGTTGGCCTTTCTCCATTCTCTCTTTAGTCTCTATCTTGACTTTTCTTCATATCTTCCATTCCTTTCCTAGTCTCTTCTTGTCCACTTTTCAAGGCATTTATGCCTTCCAACAAAGCCTTCAGTTGCTCATCCATCGCTCTTGTTATTGGCATAAAATCCCGACTTCTGACACTAAATTGTTACGTAGATCGGAGTTCGAGGATTTTATGCAAAAGCAGTCGTAAGCAACAAGACAGTTCTTTGCGAGCGATGCGTATTTATTGGCGTAAGTCAATCCTTAAAATACAGGATTAAACAGCAAAATTCACAGAATAAATAACAGAAGGATTTCACACCTTCAACAGCACTCAGACACAATAAGCAGCGTCTAAAATACACGTATGTAAATGACTATTCACAAGCACAGCCGAGCTGATCAAGTTCAAGGCAAGTCTACTAATCGCTAATCAAAACAATTCTCACTACTCGCTGGTTGAAATCAGACAGACCGTTGCGGCGAGTCTCTCTCTATTTATAGCAGAGGCCGAAATTTCTGGAAAGATGCGCTCGCGCCACAGATCGTGAAGTTAGTGGATTTTTCTACTAATTTCTAGAAGAATCCAGAGGGTCCCGAACTCACCAACATGGTCGCCAATGTAGCCAAATTGGTCGCCAAAGTCGCCAACTTGGTCACCAAAAATGATGCCAACTTGGCTCTATCGCCAATATTTCGCCAAGTTCCCATTGAATTGCCATTATAACGTAAGGGACGGCTTGCTTGTGAATATTACAATCTTAAAATAAATATAAAGTAATATAAAGGCATTGCACATCCAAATCCAAATTATTTACATTATTTTATACAAAATTCGTAACAATATAAATATGTTTTCATTGTTTATTTGTTGTATACAAGTTCATTAGAAATATGGTATGTTTATAAAATAAAAATTAAGATTAAATTTTTAAAAATATTAAATGAAACTGGAAAAACAAATGTAGAACTGTAACTATATTGTAGACTTAAAATAGAAGAGTAAAATATTTTAGTTTATTGATATATTTTTGATTATTTGCAATTTTTAGTAAATTTTTATTAATCCTTATAACATTTGAATCAGGTTTAGCAAATTTTTTCTAAACAGACACTTGAGGATTATTGTTACAAAATCTTTTAACTTTTGCAGCAGAAATTAAATCATATTTTCATTTAGAGCAATATTCTTATATATATATATATATAGTATAATAAAATGAAAAAAAATAATAAGACAAAATTATACTACCCACAAAGCTAAATGATAGAAAATAGATTCTAAGAAACATAACTAGAAAAAAATATTGTTATATATATATATATATAATATAATAATTATATATATATATTAATGATAAAAGAAGAAAATTGTGTTTTATATTTATCTATATTATATTGACTGTTATAAAATGGTAGGAATTACATGCATTGCCTTTTAAATACTGTTTAGAATTAAAATTATTTTCAGCTTATGCTAAACAAAAATTGACTTAAATTCCATATAATTTTTCAGTTAAAAAACAGTCCAAAATTATGTTTATATCGTGATTTAGCTAATATATAATCGGGATAATTTATTTTTCAGTTCTGTTTTTACTTTGCTCAAAATTCATTATAACCATTGTTCACAATAAGATTCATTTTTCAGCTATGCTTAAAACGTGATTAAACTTAAACTTCTGTAGTATAAAACTGAAAACATTTTAAAAAATTATTAAAAATTATAGTATTATAATCATTTCAATCATCAGTAGTATTGATGTACTTTTTTAAAAAAAAATTTTAAAGTAAATTTCATGAAACAGTACTATTATTTTTTTCAGCTATATTGAGTAGAGATAATTTTAAAATAAGTTTTCAGTACTTCAAAATTAATTATTAATGGCAGGAAAATAATGCTAAATTTTCAAAATACCTTAATGTATATTTTGCTTGGAACACATATTCCAGTAAAAACGAGGTTTGTTATAGGTTTTGAAAAAAAATTTTTTTTTCTTACAGAATTCTTTTTAAAAAAAAAATAAGATTTCTAATAATAAGAATATATTATTACATGACAGTGGCTGTTTTCTTTCATTGGATTATAATTTCTTGAAATAAAAATTTGAATTTGATGTATTGAGATATACAAATTAAATATTTGTTTTAAAAAATGAGTTTGATTTTTCCTGAAAATTTTACTTCAATGAAGAAAAATGTATAAGTTTTTCTTCCTCCTTTTTTTATATATATATTTGGGGGTTGTTAAAAAGAAAGATTAATACATTTTTTCTTTCACATGTTTAATTCCTTTAATAATTTCCTTTGAACTTGATTGTACATTATCCCAAATTTTCCGTTACTGTTCCGAATGTTCAGTGCTTGCTTCAATATTTCACTACTCGGTTTTAGTCCCAAATTCATAGCATATATATATTTTTTAATTATCAATGCTACACTGTCCAGAAATGCCTTCACTTAGTCCAATAAGATGTGCCAATTTCAGAGGTAGATGGAAATATAACTGCATATTTTAATAAGAACCTGAAGTTATAATTGTTCAAATGTTTAAAACTGTCAGAGTTCCCCATTTTTTCTTCCTGGCACTAAGGCTGCAACTTAGCCAATATTTAGCACCATGAACAATTCAGCAGCTTTTGTAACAAAACTGCCCTGACTTAAATAAGATCACAATAGAAAAAGATGCTCTGAAAAATATTCATGCTTTTGAGAAATATGAAGGTACTTCAAAATAATTTAGGTGGGTTGCAGATTTATTATTTTTTTAAAAAATGAATACTGAATTTTAATTTGTTCTTTATATAAGTATTAAAAACATATCATTATTAAAAAATAAAACAAAAATTGTTTATTTTGGTATAAATATTTCTTGACCAACATACTACCTCCACACCACAGTAACTATAATAAAATAATTTATTTGCAAAAAAATCTATATATATATATTACATTTTGAACTTAAAAATATTTATATTGAAGCAGCTATTCATTTTGAAATGGCATTTTTGATAGGAAGGAATAATATTTGCTCACTATTCCCTTAACTATTTTTTATTTCAATATATATAAAATTTAGTGAGGAAGTATTTGATGTTATAATTTACTGTTGTGTGTGCGTTGAATAATTTTTTAAAAAATTGTTTCATATGTATAAAATTTTTATCAATATATGTATAAAATCTCAATAACTTGACATGCTATTCTTTGTATACTTTTTATGTGGAGGATTTAATCAGATAACATTTCATTCTCCTAAATTCCACACCACCACACATTCACAACAGGAAGCTGTGATTTTTTGAATTTCAGTGTTGACTGAAATGTTATACTTCTTTGTGTATTCAGTTTCATTTATTTTATTTAAACAAATATGTGAATGCAGTTTTTAAATTTCTTTTTTAAAACACTACTGTGTCTTTCCAACTCTAACTCAGGGATTATATTTCTGAAATTTTAAAAGCATTTTAATAAATTGTGTACAATTTTCAGGATTAATTAAAATTTTAAAACTTATGCTGAAG